>JAILYA010000030.1:0-237094 GCA_021437795.1 Rhodamnia rubescens | reverse complement strand
TAGAGGCTTGGAGGCTGGCGATGAAGTGGGAATATACTGGGATACCCTTGCCAGCAAGTTCCACTTTAGCCTTCTTCAGAAGGCAAATTAGCCTTCTTGATCGTTAGGAAAGGATATTAGTGATGGAATAGAACTTTATTCTATGCAATCAAACTAACTCTGTTTTTCCTCAGAAATTCTAATCCTAGTGAATACTTCTTTTGAGGCCTGGTTCTATGTCTTTGATTTTGTAGAGTGAGTTCTCACTCTGGTGATATCTTGGAATGGGCAAGGTTGATTATGGTACATCGGCAACATCTGACTTTCTTAATTCTGTCTTGGCACAAACTGTGAATGATAGGTACTGATCAACGTGTCTCAGTTGGCTATTAGTTTCTGTTGTATACGTTGGTCTCCTGTAAATAGATTTGGAAGTTCATATTTGCTTCTGATCTTAGAGTTGAATTTTGCAATGCTGCTGACAGTTCAACACATGCCCACACAATAAGCTGGCTTTTAGTTACTGTTTCATGAAGGGTGTTTGTACTGAACTCCCCAAATCAACAGCTCAGATTTCCATATGTGACTCCACATTATGCTGTTATACTGAGTTGTTCAGCTGGTTAGCTTGTGTTCTAAATTTGGACATGTCCATAGCTCAGTATCAATAGGGCATTGAAATGAAAGATGTATTTCAGGGCGTTGCAATTTACAACTTAGCCGTGCTCAGTCCACACCAATATCAGATTGATCCTAAACATGAATCCAATTACACCATCCAAAGACAGAGAAACAAAACAGGGTTCCTCTGTTCAGAGAAAGAGTAAATTTCTGAATTCCGGTTTTGAGGATACTAGAATTAGAGTAATTACACCATCCTCCGTCACGTGATGAAGAGAGGGGCGAACTACTACTTTAGGAGCATCTTCTTTCCCTTTTCTTTTCTTTCAGTCCGGTTGAGGGGCAAACGACTACGCAAGTAATCGGCATGGCAAGTTTTTGTTCAGCTATTTACGCTGTGACATGGATCTAAACCATGTATTCTTTGTCTAAAACAGGTGAATTTGGCTTCACGTTAACCAAGTTTTTGGATACCCAAAGTTGGAAGTGAATTTCACTGTTATTAGCAGCGTTCACCATGGTTCTAAACCCAGCAAATATAGAACATCTGGTATAGGTTTGAGTATACAGAGGAGAGCATTAACATATGATCCTGGAATATGCGAGCTGTGTTGGGAGGTACCTCTGCAGATGTGCTCAATGTGTTCCATTCTTGAAGATTCATTGGCTAAAGAATTTGTTCCCGACCCGGCTATGAATTCACTGTCTGTTTGAAATTCGTTTTCTGCATATGGTTACACAGTCACTTTTGAATCCAAAGCTGGTGTTGGAAACAAATGCTTTGTCATTGGCCTAGGCCTTTTGCTCTCAATTCATGGTTTCTTAGCTTTCACTACTTGTTGAAGACTTGAAGTTATAAATACTCAGCTGAACTGGATAAAAAGAACTTCAAAAAAAAAAAAAAAAAAAAAAGGATCCGGCCCGTCCCTCTGTCTGTGGCCGGTATAGTTGCCGCGATTCTGCAATGGACCAATGTTAAGTGTATGAAAATTGGTTCACCATGTACTAATGTCTATTTACAAAGTGATGCAAAATCAATTGAAACAAACACAAAGTTGGCGATATTCACTAAAGTCGCCATATTGCCACTTTGTAGTTCGTCCACCACGAGTGATTAGCCAAACTACCATATTTACTCTATGAAATAATTACCCTCAAAATGTTTCCTTTTATTTGAGAGTAATTAGTCGTTTCACTTCCATTTGCATTGAAATCTAAAAACGCACTAACTTCGTACCCCGAGAAACAGCTAAATAACAAATTGAAAATGTAAATAAATCGACCAAGAAAATAGTCGAAAACAATCAATAACGTTATATTTTGATATTAATATAAATTGTAAATTAAATTGTAATTGTCGTGAATAGAGTATTTGGCCCAACAAGGGATAAATAATATCCAGACAATTTGTATTAAGGTATCAAAAATGGAAATTAATTTTTTTTTTTGCAAGTATGGTCGAATGATGATTTTTTTTTTTTTTATAACCGAGGTGTCCGGGCCACTTGCGCGCACCTCAACTATTTCTCGAGGGAGACTAGCACAAGATCCCACCGCCATGGCCCCCGCTTAAATCACCGGCGCCTACGAGTTTTGAACCCGGGACCTCTCATGAAAGGAATCGAGCGCAAATCATTGCGGCCACCGATGGGTGGGTGTCGAATGATGATATTTCTCTTTAGTAAAGGAGAAGAAATGGGTTGGGTTCCCCTCGACCAAATTAAAGTAATGTCGTTAATAGTCTACGTGTTACCACTATATCGCTCTACTAAATAATCACACTCAATTATATTTTCTTGATTTTTCAAACATAAACTCTCGCCACGCATGTCTCGACATTAGTAGACAATTAAGAAAAAGGACTAATTCTTTTGGCTAGAAGCATTTTTTTATTTTTTGTGGTTGTACAACTTTTTACAACCGATAATACCTTGAAAAAGTAATGTGAACAGATTCTTATTTATCAAATATAATACCTCCCTCATGACAATTCAAAATTTAAATAACTTCTTTGATATAACTCAAATTGCATGATTTCTATCCTAAAATGGCATTTCTGAAATAAATTCCAAATCTTGAAATATTTTTGTCTTTTGGTATATATTTCGACATAAAAAAAAGTGTTGGAAACTAAATCCATTCTAAATCCGATCTAATTGAGACTTAAAAGCGGAAACATGCCCAATAGATCTCTAGATTCACCGATCGACGAAGATACATCACGAGGACATACCTTATTGATCACCGGTTAAAAGCCCTTTGCGATCTCGGAGTATTCCTCTCACAACGACAATCGACGATCGGGAGGAGTGTTCTTCGTTCTCTTGTTCGTGGGTGTGACTCAAAGTACAACCGTAGAGAGAACGTGGGAAGAACGCCGATTATTGACGTGAGAACGAACCAACGTGAGCTTTCACGTTTGTGTAGAACAGTGGTAGATAACCGCTCAAGGGGGTGTGGTTGCCCGCATGGGCGCACACCGTAACCCCCGTGGACCCCACTTTAATTTAATCTAATATCTCCCACTCGCCCATGTAGGGCAAACAACTCCTATTTGTCCACGGAGGACTAACAGCTAAACCTTTTTATCTTCGCAAAGTTCATATTGGCAAATAACCCGTGCGACCAAAGATACATTGAGAGCTCGTTGTCATATATCCGTTAGGAGTATATAACAGCTCAAAAAATGGGCATGACCATTGATAGGTTTCAAGTATGATGTACCCTAGATCGAATAGTCACATACATATCTATCTCTAGATCTCATTTTAAAGTATAACACGTTATATTCACGAGTTATGATCATACTAAATAATCATAATCGACCGGTCTGTGAATATAATCCATGATGTGACACAAATCTCTAAATCGATCTTCCTCATCCATTAGACCTCTTAATCTCATTTTAGCTCGCTTTTCTAGAAATGTCCATTTAGATCGAATCAATTTCTTGACCATAGGTAACACTCTAAGATAGCAAATACTAAATAAAGATCTCGAGAATAACGAAAAGTCATGAGGGTACAAAAATAAGGAATTTTATCCTCAAGAGTCTCACACGACATATAAAAAGTTGAGATCTAAACTTTTTGCCAACTCTCATTGGTCAACTATGCATACGTAATATGAAATACGTATTACGGTATTTTTCTCCTTCCCCATGGAGCGTATGTCTTTTTATTTTAATACCTTACGGGATGATTATTTTTGACACACTCAATGCCTTACTTGAGTTCACGTAACAACTTCAGCCAAAAGTTTTTCATCGAACTCTCATCCGGCATTTAAGATAGATAAAGCGAAATATGTGGGTTATTTCACTTCCGGACATTGTAAGTAATAAGTTCTCATCTTAACATCATGTTAAGGCGGTATTAATATTTTAAGCTTGAGCTCTCAATTATCACCTAGATAATAAGCTTAAAATTGCCTCATCTCTATTCACTACATAATAAATAGAGGCGGTTACCCGTGTGAGTAGACTAACCTCTCATCCGTCCGACATACCTTTTCAATATATAGTGCACCAAGCATTAATATGCATGAATATCAAATAAACTTATAGACTTCAATATTGATAAACAACATCATCAATTATTGACGTTCAGGAAAAAAATTACAAATATTCAATACATTAACCTCTACGCAGATCCTAGAGTCTTTATATGATCAAGGAACGCATCTCTAGGAATTGGCTTTGTCATGGGATCTCGCTAGCATTCTATGCGTAGATATATACCGTAGGTTCACTTCCTTTCGTGCTTCCATGTCCTTGACATAGTTATACTTAATGTCTATGTGTTTGGTCTTACTTGTGAAACTTAGGATCCTTAGTATAAGCTATTCTTTGCTTGACTATCACAATGAACCTTCACGGGTTTTCCCGCATCTCTTGTAACACCCAAATGATCCATAGATCTTCTAAGCCAAACACCTTCTTATGCTGCCACCGATAATGCCACGAATTCGGCTTTCATGGTGAATAAGGCTATACACTGTTGTTTATTACTTGCTCCACGATATGGCGCCATTATTCGAGTAAGAATACATTTCTAGAAGTGGATTTTCTCTCATCCAAATCTCCTCCCCGATCGGCATCGGTGTAGCCCTCAAGGTGCAGATCACTTCCTTGATAAGTTAGCGAGTAATCGGCGGTTCCTTTCGAGATACCTCAAGATTCTCTTAACGGCAATCCAATGTGCTTGACCTGGATTGGATTGGTATCTACTAATCAATCCAACCGCATAACAAATATCGGGTCTTGTACACATCATAGCGTACATGAGACTTCCAATAGCACTGGCATATGGAATGTTTTTCATACGTTCTTGCTCTTGTGGAGTCTTAGGACACATTCTTCGGCTCAACCCAACACCTTTTGCAATAGGAGTATCAATGGGTTTGCAATCTTGCATACAAAATCGTTCGAGAATTTTATTGACGTACGTCTCTTGCGAAAGAGATAATGACTTTTTCGAACGATCTCTCGAAATCTTAACTCCGAGAATGTATGTAGCTTCACCCATATCTTTCATTTCAAAATTAGAAGATAGCCAACTTTTGATTGTCTTCACAAACTTCATATTATTTCCAAGAATCAATATATCATCAACATATAATGATAAAATTACAAAGTGACCTTTGGACCTTTTGATATAGACGCAGCTTATCTTCATTAATAATATCAAAATCATATGCCACTATGGCATTATTGAAGCGTATATACCATTGTCTTGAAGACTCTTAAGGCCATATATCGATCTCAAAAGTTGACATACCTTTTGTTCTTCGCCCTTTTTAACAAACCCAACGGGTTGTTCCATGTAAATTTCTTCATCTAATTCTCCATTGAGAAAGCGGTCTTTACATCCATCTCGATGTAATTCAAGATCCAAACTAGCCACTATTGCTAGAATGAGGCGAATCGAGGTAAATCTTACCACGGGAGAAAAAGTATCTTCATAGTCGATTCCTTCCTGTTGGTTATATCCTTTCGCCGCAAGGCGTGCCTTATGTTTTTCAATTGAGCCATCAGCCTTGCGCTTTATTTTGAGAACCCATTTATTCTCAATGGCTTTGCGTCCTTTCGGAAGATCAACCAATTCCCAAACTTGGTTTGATTTCATTGACTCCATCTCTTCTTTCATTGCTTTCATCCATTTTTCCTTATCGGGGCAAGATAGAGCCTCATTTACATTTCTTGGCTCATCTTCATCTAATGGAGCAATCATGAAAGCTTCCCCTTCAATTTCAAAGCATCGTCGAGGAATGCTTTTGCGACCAGTTCGTCGTGGAGAAGATTGTACCAAGGGTACTTCATCCTCCAATACGCTCCCACTCGGACAAGATAATGGCATTGATTCATCAAGTGGTTGCAATGGAGATCGGTTTGTATTCAACTCCCCACCTGTCACATTGCTTCTACTTGGATCATTATGTCCAACAGTCTCATTATCTTGATCCAATGTTTCAAATAGGGAACAATCTTCACCTATTTCGCCCCTTTTTGGAAATTCATTCTCTAAGAATGTGACATCTCGTGATTCGAATTCAGTCACATTTCCACTTTCTTGCTCACCTATGAACACATATCCTTTTGAGTGTTCGAGTATCTTATAAAGATACTCTTTTTGCCTCTTGGTCCTAATTTTTCATATTTATGTGAGGACACATGAGTATAGGCAAGACAACCCCAAGGTTTGAGGAAGCTTAAATCAGGTTTTCGACCGTCCACAATTCATATGGGGTAGAAGTGATCGATTTGGAAGGCACTCGGTTAAGTACATAGGCAGCGATTAATAAAGCATCGCCCCAAAAGGCAATCGGTAAATTAGCTTGTGCCATCATAGACCTAACCATTTCAAGTAGGGTTCTGTTTCGTCTTTCGGCAACACCATTTTGTTGCGGAGTGTATGGAATAGATAACCTGTCTATCTATTCCCTTTTCATCACATAGATTTCTGAACTCATCGGATAAATATTCTCGACCTCGATCGGATCTCAAAGCTTTTATTTTCTTATCTAACTGATTTTCCACTAAGGTCATAAATTTCTTGAAGCAACTTAATGCTTCGATTTATGAGATATCGAGATAGACATATCCATATCGAGTATAATCATCAATAAATGCGATGAAATAAACAAGATCATGCCTTGCCCTAACATTCATTGGGCCACGATGTCGAGTATGAATTAATTGCAATGGGAATTCAGCTCTTGTCCCTTTTCCAAATGGCTTTCATGTTGTTTTTCCCATTAGGCAATGCTCACAGTAGTAAGCAATTCAATTTTCTCAATATTGCCTAATAAGCCATCTTTGGCTAATCTATTCATTCTTTGTTGGCCAATATGACCAAATCTAGCATGCCATGTATTCACATCATTCTCATTAGAACTAGAAGATGCAAACAGGGAATAACATACATTCACACTAATATGTTCAATATCCAATACAATAAAGCCATCTCAGAAATATCCAGGAACCATAAAAAGTTGTTCCTAATAACAAATCCACACCATTGTTGTGAAAATTCATACTGAAACCAAGTTTGACTAATACTAATACGAGACAAGATTTCGACGAATCTCCGGAGCGTACGAGAACATCATGTAGAAATAAACTGCGTCCACCACGCATGATAAGTTGGCAAGTGCCAATTCCTTTCACTTCTACTCTGGAATTATTTCCCACATAAATCCATCTTGCTCCACTTGGAATTCGTCGAAATTCCACGGACGTATTTCTATTTCTCGGCTACATGGTCCATGGCTCTTGAGTCTACAATCCACAAAGGATGAAATTCGAGTTAAAAATACAGAACTTGATACGTAACAAACACTTTTAAGTGTGTTAAAGGTTTCTACCTTCTTCGGCTCGCCACGATCGCGAGCAAAGTGACCCTTCTTGCCACAGTTATAACATTTCATCCTAGAAATATTTTTCTTCACGGGACGTTTCCCTTTTCCATGCTTCTCAAACTTTGGTTTCTTGCCGGATGGTTCAACTCTTTTGCCTGTCCACTTCATGAACTTTCCAGGACGCTTGCGCTTGAAGCCCGAAACTCCATGTGAGCTAGATCCAAGAACATATACATCAAATTGTGTCTTAGCCGCCAGAAGGCGGTCCTCCTCTAGCTCCAAATGGCGCACAACATCCTCAAAAGTTGTGACGCTCACATTGTGGGTCGGGTTCACCTTCATGTGTTCCCAATTGTGAGGCAAAGAGCGAATTACAGCCTGCACTTGTTGTTCATCGACAATACATGACCAAGATCCTTTAGCTCACTAATCATGTTCGACATCTTCCTCTAATGTTGCTTTATATTCCGCCCATGTGGCATCTTATAAGTGTCGAACCCGATTGTAAGGCTGCACTCGACTTAGTGACGATGCGTCCAAATCTAGCCTTCAATGCATCCCACATGTCTTTTGCATTTTCATGCTGCCCTAAACTCTCTCATAATGTCATTATCCATACTACTCAACAACGTAATGCGAGCAAGTTGAGTTCTTTTTCTTCCGGGCGGTGAAGGCTTCTTTGTCTCTTCACATGGCTTGTGCGGTATTACCATCCTCCGGCTCGACCATGGTCGGGTTAAGAGCTTCCAGTGCCTCTAGTTCTTCAAGCACATACTTGGATTTTCATACTCCAGATTTCATAATTTTCTCCATTTAATTTCTCACCCTTGTTGAGCTCAAGGCAACAATATTCTTAGATGCGATTGCCATAGTATCCGAGTATAACATTTAGCACGTGTTTAAAGTTTATTTGTATGCAACAAATGCAATCATATTCATGCATCTTGATTATACTAGTATATAGTTTCAAAAAGAATTCTAAAATCAACAGTTCACTAAGTTCCCCATCATCATCCAGATTTTCTTATCTAAAACCAATACCAATACAATCATCACTTTGTGTTCATCATACGATTCACGAAAACTTGTGAACACTCCCACTCAAAATATATACACATAATTGCATTAAACATATGATATGTTCTTAATAGAAAAGAAAAATAATATTCACAATGAACATTGAATCAATAACAACAAGTTCCAAACAAAAAATCCTAACATAACATAGAAATAAAATCTAAAGGTAATCGCGCGTCGTGACCCTTATAAAGGTTTGACGATTGACCCAAGTAACTTCCCTTATCCAAGGAAGGGAATCTACAAGTTCTTTTGGAGGATTTTCAACTATATTAGGAGCCCATATCGGCAAGCATAGGAAATCCTCTCTCGAGAACCTTTGGTCTTACGCCATGGCGCATTTTGCTTGCGCCAAGACCCATTCATCCCAAGTGATGATGTCCTCGTTGCTCCGACCTTTATGAACTCTTGTAAGAAATACAAGACGAACAACTTATAAGTAGTAATGGAATCCATCCAATACACTTGAGTCATCAGTCCATGCCATTCCTCGGGTATGGAATCCCTTAGAGCATAAAAGGCATCTATATAGGTTATAACCCGTCCAAATCCAAATAATTTCTTGGATCTTGTTGTTGGCCAGTTATCGGATGGGATATAATGTCACATACATTATCCCATATGTAATGAATCAATTGTTGAATCTTCTCATTAATGGCTTGTATTTGCTCGGGTTCCCTTGGCATTCTTGGCGTTTTTGAACTACGCCTTACCCAAAATTTCTTAGGTCCAGGTCTTGATGACATTGTTCCCGCAACGAATGCGAACAAAGTGGATTACAAAAAAAATCCATCAATCAAGTAATAATTACGAACATATCGTAAATAATAATACCAAAATTATGCATCATACAAGGCCTAATAGATTGACCGAAGTTTTTTTTTTGGTCAAAGTCAACGGTCAAAGTCAATAGTCAAAGTCAATAGTCAAAGTCAAAGTCAAAGGTCGGGCCGGGCCGGGTTTGAATCGGGCTTAGGCGGACCGGATTGGTGAAAACGAAGTGGGCCGGCCCAACTCCTTTTTTTTGATAAAAAATAGGGCTTATGTGCGTGTTGGGCCGGATCGGCCCAACACGCCGTCGGGCGCGACCACGTGCGCGGCACGCGGCCCGGGTGCCCCCACCCGTGCGTCGCACATGCGGCGCGTGGTCGCGCCAGCACGCAGAGGCTTCGCCGGGCGTGGCCGGCCCTCCCGGTCTCCTCCGGCGACCAAATCTCCGTCAAAATTTTCGTATATTCGAGACGAATGTAATGGTATGGTTATACTTCAAATTTGACGAACAAAAAGGATAAAAAAAAAAGGACGAAACGCCACGGCCCCGGGACTCCGCCCGTCGCGGCGCGTGGCGCGCGTGTGGCGGTTTCGGCGGACCCTCGGGCGGCGACCACTCAAAACGATCGTCTCGACGAGCCCGTTCTAATGGTATGTTCAAAATACTATTTTGATAAACGAATCATAATCAAAATGCTATGAACAATACCGACGCGATTAGGGTAAATATCCTTAAAACACAAAGATATCAACACAAACAACGATCAGGAAACTAGTAAATCATGCTCGATACCAATGTTGGAAACTAAATCCATTCTAAATCCGATCTAATTGAGACTTAAAAGCGGAAACATGCCCAATAGATCTCTAGATTCACCGATCAACGAAGATACATCACGAGAACATACCTTATTGATCACCGTTAAAAGCCCTTTGCGATCTCGGAGTATTCCTCTGTCAACGACAATCGACGATCGGGAGGAGTGTTCTTCATTCTCTTGTTCATGGGTGTGACTCAAAGTACAAACCGTAGAGAGAACGTGGGAAGAACGTCGCTTATTGACGTGAGAACGAACCAACGTGATCTTTCACGTTTGTGTAGATAACCGCTCGAGGGTGTGGTTGCGCGTAGGCGCATACGCACACCGTAACCCCCCTGGACCCTACTTTAATTTAATCTAATAAAAAGATTCAGAATATACTGCTTTCTCCTAATATTAGTATTATACTAATATAATGGAATAGTTTAATAAAATAAAATCTAGCATTATGGCTAAAAACTTATGGTAAATTTAAGGCTTAAAAATTAAAAGCGACAAACGTCAAACTTATCATCACAGACACGCCGGGCTACACCATTTCAAAGCGCTCGCGAGAAGTCAACGGGCAACTATGGCGGCCTCCCCTCCTACCTGTCATCGAGGCCCTCCGCAACTCACCGGAGGACTCAGCCTCCGAACGCCAGCGGAGTTGCCGCCGCCCTCCACCGCGACGCCGCCGCGGATCCCGCTCCGACCCCGCGTATCCTCTGCCGGTTCGTCTCCTTCGGGCTCATCGTTTTCCTCGGAGTCCTCCAGCTCTTGCCGGCGACGCACTTTCGACACCCCAACGATCCTCACAGAAATTGGTTTCCCATCGAAGGCTTCGTGAACGAATCTTACTCTTTTTCCCCTGTAAAGCTCCTTTCTTTTTCTCTTTGACTGTTTGTATGTTTATTCATTTTTTTTTTTACTGACGAGTGGACTTTGCAATTTTTACTTTTCACTTGCACTGTTTTGATTTCGAGTCATAAACTGGTTCCATCCAAACAGTGTCTGGCAAGTTTAGGAACTGTTTATGACTCTTCAGCGGATGAAAATGGTCTGTTGTTTTCTGGGATTTCTAGTGAATAGTTGGGTTGGATGCTTCCTTTTCCTGTTGTTAAACTTCAGTTTGATTGGTCATTGCATTTTCCTTTACAATTTGATTACTGTCTATGAAGTGCCCGCACTAATGTTCCAAAGGTTGAAAAAGGAGTTTTGGGTGGCCCAAACGACATGATCATGACTCCGGAGTTGCCAGTAATAAGTAATCCCCTGTGCTCTTCAGAATCCAGGATATATGATCACTAAATGTGCTAGACAGATGATGATATAGCACAACGAGTTAATGGTGACAAGTAGAGTAACGATCACATTCTCCTATCCATGATCAAATTCTATAGTTGCTAATGTTCAAGGTTGTATTTTTAGGAGAATTTGGGTGTCGACCCAAGAATTCGGATGGCTGGTGCTTAAGTCCTCTGTGCTCTCGTTTTTGGGTAGCAGACAAATACAGGTGTATGCCATGGTTATTTCTTGAGATTACTGCTGTTTAATTATGGTAGTGGCTGTATCAAAGCAGTAATTGCTTATTTTTTCATATGAATCAGAGAAAACGGTGTGATTAGCAGGATGGATTTTTGTAGTGCTGATGATTGTTTTTTCAAAGTCTCAGTCCATTTGAACTGTTCAAATGAGGCTAGCTGATGGGCTTGTGCAGTTGGGCAAGTTTGGGGCTTCTGGTAGAGAAAACGCCGAACTGGTAACATCAAACTATGAAGAGGATGGAATGGTGCATGTTGTTTCTTGGATGGAGTGTCTGGACCTTCGGCAGCTTGCAGTCCTTGTCAATTCAACTTTGACAGGCTCAAGGTATGCAGGGTTTAGTAGAAGTTGTTGTTCAAGTAACCTGGCATCTTAATGGACATTCATGTATCCCATCTTTTGCCTTACCTCGAGCTAGCACTGGGGTCTTTGTTCTTTCAGTGCTTGCCTGAATCATCTGAACATGCTACTTATACATATCTTGACTAATTTACACTTCTCACCGCACTATCATGCTTTTAGTTGTTCAAATATTCTTAGAATCGCGACTTGATTTCTACTATCTGGTTTGAATAGCGTTATGCTACTTTGTTACCCAAATGTGGCCAAAGGTCAATAAATTTCATGAAACTTCATTGACATGATTCTTTGTAGCCACTCAGCAGATGTATTCCATTGTGGATTCTGGAATGAAACCATACCGCATGCCTATGATTTCTGACAGCTATTCCCACTTTAGGTCTCTTAATCCAAGGAAGATTCAAGATATAACATGCTGTCTGTGGCAAGTACAATGCCAGAAAGCAATCGTATAGCATCTCATCTTCCTTGTGATTTGTGACTTCGAATGCTGTATTTGACCCTAAAAGCAACCAACAAATTCCTTTTTTGGCTGATTTTTGTTGAGCAGCTGGTCATTGAACTTCATTGCATGCTTTGAAATTATACTGTTTTGGGAAGCTTAATTTGGTCAGCATTTTCTCCTAGTTAAACATACTGCAAATTCTCTTGCATAGGCAGTAAATATCTTTGCAACTGCTAGTTGTCCACACCCCTGGGTGGATTCTTGATATCCATACTGATTTCATTGGCTACAGATATCCAGATTTGATGTACTTTCATTTCTTTATTCCCGGTGGAAGTGAAGACAAGCTATCATTTTACAAGTTAAAGGTGTTGTTTCCAAATTCACATCTAGAAATTCACAGGCAAGTCTTTTTCGATAGTTCATTTTCACATTTCAGCTTTTGGTAGCCTATATGCTAACGTTTCTTTCCATAATTGTAGGCAGGAGAATATCAAGGAACTAATTAGGAATGCCATGTTCCCTTTGGAGCCAAATTTCGAGGAATTAGCACCGTTTGCAATACCAATGGTTCTTCCGTCACTAACGAAGTTCATATATTTCTCAACGGACCTGGTAGTGAAGGTTGGCATGTTTAACCTCTGCTCGATTTGCTGGCTACTAGTTTTCCTCACTTTTGATTGTAAAGTTTGGAGCTGTACACTCTATTGGTTTTACTGCATGTATTGTGGACCTAGTTTCGAGCATATATCTTGAGCTGTTGTGATTATTTACTTGAGGTATGTGTATCATTAGCGATTTTTTCGTTTCAGGGAAAAGCTGAAGAACTGATATCTCTTGACTTGCAAAATCACGGTTTTGCTGCAGCAGAGGATTGCTCGAAGAGATTGACTGACCACGTGAATCCAGAAGTCTTGGATGCCATTCAGAGATCGGCTTCAAGGCCCTGGGTATCTGACACTCCGTACGAAAAGAATGCTTGTGTTCCCGATCTAAGTGTGCTCTTAATTGAGGCAAGAAATTTGAGAAAAGACTTCCTTCAGGGAGTTTCATGGTGGACAACAGTACTAAATTGGAATGGAAGGTTGGCTTCACTTCTCTTTTCTGTTGACATGCCTACTGTGTTAAACTTCTGATGATTTAATAATGTATTTTCCTTGTACATCCTTCTCATGGTCAGTTGAATTGAGCATCTCTCCTCCCTCTTGAAAATCCATAATGACAAACACTTTTTCCCCTTACCTGGCATTCATTTGGGACAATTTCAATGAACCGCTTAATAATTATCAGACTATTGGAGTTCCTACTTGAGTTGTCACTGATGTCCATGAGTTGTGCACAAATGTTCTTTGAATGGGTATTATTTGTCATTGATACTTCTAAGAAAATACCATTAAGTAGGAGTGTCGGGGTCCTAAGTTGGATCAAAGTTTAAAACGCCTAAGCTAAGTGTCACACTTTACATTATGTGTACACATAACGAGATTGGCTCAACCAAATTGATTAATTAAGAGCACTGCCGGCTTGACTAGAGCTTTGTTATTTTCTCTAAACATTAGCATATCTCCTTTTGTCCAATCAAGTTACGTTTTTGCAGTAGTACCGTTCTACATGTCCACAGGTTCTGATCTGACGTGCATTTGGTTGATTTGCAGCTCTGGCGAGAGCAACCCCACCTTATTTTTAACACTCTACCACAGTTATTCAAAGCTTTCCTCTTCTTGGTTGTCAGTCGGCAACAAAGCGTCACCCCAAAGCACAGCACAGAAGATGGTCATCCCTTATGATGGTCCCAAGAAACTTTGCTCGGCACTTGAAGCTGGATCCATTCTGCAGCACGAAAGAGGCGATCTATGGAAACGGTACCTTCCTCCATTGCCGTCTCAAATGTTAGGATGGTAGATTTTCCCCCAGAGATATGTAGTTCAGGCCTATTGTTGGAAAGTTAGGTTTCTGTACTTGATTTTTCTAAGCACCATTGACGTGCCACTATGCAAATGCCTAGTTTGGCTAATGTAATTAAAAACTTAAGAAGATAATGCTTGTTTTCCAACCCAGGTGATTATACATGATTATAAGGGTCGCGGTTCCTTCGAGTTTACATTTCATTGCTCTTTATCTTACTAACTAGAAGTCCAAATAAGAGGTAGTCGGGTTTCTCTGCGTGATTAATCAGGCTTACTGTAACTTCATATCTCTTTATAAGATGGCAAGGGTACAGTCAAAGCCATGGTGATCGAAAGGCTTGATATGAAAATCGGGTGACATGAGACGGAAGCCTGACACGGAAACGAATTTTCGAACTCCAAGTACTTAATTTGAACAAGATAACTTAATTTGTGTGATTGCACAATGAGTAGAAGTTCAGGCTTGTGCAATGCCATTGCCTCTGAAAAACTATTGGCCGAAGATTTTCACTATTGAAGACAATGACACTAGCACATCCAGAGGGTTCGCCATAGCCTAACCGACATTTTGTTCATGAAAATGGCACTAGGAAAGTCAAACTAACTACAGGGCTTCATTGGATTTAGAAGGCAATTTGCAAAACTCAGATTTGAGTCACTAGAGAATCTTGGTGGCAACAGAAGCGACCGAGAGTCACCGTGCTTTGAAGCGATTCTCCTTTGCTCCTTGAAGGAGCAAGCGACACAAATTTCATTCCTCAGCTTATTAACCGACTGTCGGCTGATGGTGAGTTAGATCTAAACAAACATATTAGAACCCATAACTGGGAGAGAACACTCGAGCCTCTGAGTAATCTTAAGAACAGCAAAAAGCCAAAGAGAAAAGGAAAAATGAAGATTTGGAGATGGAAAAATATTGAAAAATGCAGCTGTTATTCTGTGCATCATCGTTTTCTGTGGGATCCATACTTTAAGCAAAGCGCCAAGATCTAGAGGACCCAAGTCATAAAATTATTAATATTTTTTAAATACAAAAATGAAAAATGACTTATTGTCTTCAAAATTTTTCTCAATTTAGTGGTTCATACGCCAAGAGAAGATATATTAAAAGTGAAGTTTTGTAACAAATCAAACTTGAGAGTTGACCTTCAGAACTTGGAAATCGAGCAAAGATTCTTCTTACCAAATAATTGATCTTGAGCTTTGACTTTGCTTTTGTTAACCACGCTCATAAGAACCTGTCAAATGGAGACATGTGTTTGATTTTCATTCCTGTCCGTTCTTATCCAAGATTTGAAATTTTTTTTTTCTGTTTTTCTTTTGTGTTGATTAGATGGCCATTTTTCTGCACTTGTTACAGCATAGTCAAATGATGCACTAATTATGGGATCTGCACATTTGTCGATTCTTTAATCAGATTTTTTCAGATCTTGTCTGAATTCAGACATCTGCAAGTTACGTCCACTTTGATTCTTTATGAATGCACCCCTTCAAAATGCCAAAGTCATTGTTTGCATCAAGAGCTGTATCGGCATTGGTCGAGATATAAAAGAAATTAGGTGTTTCAATTTGTACCGTTGGCCAGCATGTGGCAGAAGTTTATTGATTTTGGAAGGCGGTTTTCGGATTCTTCACAGACTTCACGGAATGGCGAAGGTCCTCGGGGTTGGAGGTATATTGTTTTTATTCTCTAAGGAACGTAGTAAGGCGAAACGGCAGGCCTGCATGATCCAAGGAAGTCCCCAAAGCTTCGCATTGGACGTCCCTGTCCGAGAAGACAGACCAAAATAATGCACCAACCTCCGAGTTTTATATTGCTGTGGAACATTGGAAGATAGGGACAATGCGACAAGAGAGTCAACTTCTTGTATTGCAGTTGTTGATGGGTAAAGTTTGTGAGAAGGTGAGTCAACTCCCAGAAGAAGAGAACAAAGTTCAGGTCATGAAGGGTAGTTCGTTCTGAGATATATGATGTTATGAGGGCGAGATGATCCTGGATAAAGAAGGAGCACAGGATTGTAATTTGCAGGATTTCGTTTGGTTGAGGTCTGATGAAGTTGTAAGAGCTCCATTCACATCATAGAGGGGAAGGCGACTTGGAATTCTATTTGGCAAGCGAAATGCGGGAGCCGAGCGGAAGAACAAAGAGGAAGATACGATGGAGCAAGCTGTACACGTTCTCGTGCTTCCGGGCCCCCAATGCAGATCCAGTTCCCATCGAAAGCCTTATAGGACGGCCGGGATTCTCGCGGGTTGTTTTCTGCAACAATCCCCATCTGCATAGGATGAAACCTCACAAGTACCCAACCAATTACGTATCCACGACCAAGTACAATGTGGTGACGTTCCTCCCGAGGTCGCTCTTCGAGCAGTTTCGACGAGTGGCCAATCTTTATTTCCTGCTGGCAGCGGTATTGTCCCTCACCTCATTGGCTCCTTTCACTCCGCCGAGTCTGATTGTCCCTCTCGTTTTCGTGGTTGGGATCAGCATGCTCAAGGAGGCTGTAGAAGATTGGCACAGGTTCTTACAGGTATGAGGACATTCAATCTTTCTCTCCAATCTTACTGTTCCTCATAAGTTCGCAGTTTGTTCTTGCTCTTTATCAAATCTTTTGGCGATGTAACTTGAACCTTCTGCGGAATAGCCACTATGATCCTGCTAAAGGCGGCTTCCTTGGAATTTCTTGTTTGACATTTTGTATTATGCTCGCTCATTCTAAACCACTTCGGTTTTAGAGTACTGCGAAGTCGGCTATGTCAAAGGTGGTTCTGTCCAAACTCATTCTAGTGCATTTAATCTTGTCTATCATGAGCCAAAATTGAAAAGTGCCTTGTAGTCCTGAACTAATGCTGTAGTTACTGTAACTTCTCTTAGGATTTGGAAGTGAACTCTCGTGTCGTGAAGACTCACATAGGGGACGGTGTATTTGTTGAAAAAGCGTGGCAACATGTCTCGGTTGGGGATGTTGTCAAAGTACAGAAGGATCAGTATTTTCCCGGTGACCTCCTTTTACTCTCTTCAAGCTATGAGGACGGCGTTTGTTATGTTGAGACTATGAATCTCGACGGAGAAACCAATCTGAAAGCTAAGAGATGCGTAGAAGCCACTCTTGGTTTAAATGAGGATGACACCATGAATAAATTCGAAGCTTCCATTTACTGTGAGGACCCGAATCCGAATTTGTATTCCTTCGTGGGAAACTTGGAATTTGAGAATGAATCGCATCCTTTGTGCACTGCACAAGTGCTTCTGAGAGATTCCAAACTTCGGAACACCGAGTACATATATGGAGTTGTCATTTTCACCGGACCTGACACAAAGGCGGTGCGGAACTCCATGAAGTCGCCCTCTAAGCGTAGCCGGATTGAGAGGAAGATGGATCAAGTCATCTACGTTCTTTTCTCAATGCTCATTTTGATTTCACTGGTGACGTCTATCGCTTCTGCAGTGCTTGTCAGCTCCCAGATGACTAGTTGGTGGTACCTCCGTTTACAAGATGAAGATCTATTCTTTAGTCCGTCAAAACCAGTATTGTCGGCAATTATGCAATTCATAAGGGCTCTGGTGTTGTATGGCTATTTGATTCCTATTTCTCTCTATGTGTCCATTGAAGTGGTCAAAGTACTTCAAGCTGTCCTCATTAACAAGGATATACAAATGTTCGACGAGCGACATGCCAGTCGGTCCGAGCCCGCACTTCGAATTTGAATGAGGAGCTCGGTCAGGTTTCAATCATCTTTTCAGATAAAACGGGGACTTTGACCTGTAACCAGATGGAATTTAGGAAATGCTCCATCGCAGGAGTCTCATATGGCGGGGACTTGAACGAAGTGGATCTAGCCGCTTCTCAAAGGATGAATTCTGATATGGTTGCATACAGGTCTAGTGTCGACGAATCTGATGCAACGAGCCAAAGCATCGAGATGTGTGAATTCCCTGAGGACGACATTGGCACTCAGATGGGTTATGTAGGTGCTCCAGAATATTTAGAGAGTCCGAACTTGAAAAACCAGAAAATTTCGGATGTTCACCGAGAATCTTCCATTAAGGGCTTTAACTTCCGAGATGACAGGCTGATGGATGGGCGATGGACTCGGTGTTCCAACGTGTACCACGTGACAATGTTCTTCCAAGTGATGGCTCTGTGTCACACCGGCATACCCATTGAAGACGATCGAGCTGACATGTTGAAGTTTGAGGCAGAGTCGCCGGAGGAAGTTGCTTTCTTGATCACCGCTCAGGAATTCGGCATACAGTTCTGCAAGAGGACACAATCAGTAATGGTTCTCAAGGAGCTCGACCCAGACTCAGGAAGTGTCCTGGAAAGGTATCCTCTTGGCTTTCTGATTCCATTCTGGTGCTGTTTATTTGTTTGTTTACTCCAACATATGTTTTACTGGCTGAGGAACATCCTCTCTTAGTAACATTCAGGGAGTACAAGCTTTTGAACCTGTTGGAGTTCAGTAGTTCTCGCAAGCGGATGTCCGTGATTGTGAGCACCGAAGACGGTCAAATCATACTTTTGTGCAAAGGAGCGGACAGGTATTTGCTTCTTCCTAGAAGGATCTATCAGATCCAAATTGTATTTGCGTTCTTAAGCATCCTCAATCTCACAGGTCTATTTGATTTGCCTGTCCAGCATCATTTTTGAGAGGCTTGCCGACAATGGCAAGTCATACCAGGAGGCGACAAGTTCGCACCTTTTGTGTTATGCTGAAGATGGCTTTCGAACGCTGGCCTTCGCGTACCGTACTATCGAAAGGGCCGAGTATGAACACTGGAACTCGATATTCACGAAAGCCAAGACCACAGTGGGTCCTGAAAGGGATGAATTGCTGGAGAGTGCGTCTGAAATGATCGAGAAGGACTTGATTCTGTTGGGGGCTGCTGCCGTGGAGGACAAGTTACAGAAAGGGGTTAGTTAATTCTCCATGTCATTTAATTCCTCCATTTTTCATGTTTTTCGGCTTTACTTTAGATCCTTTTCAGATTTGATTGAAACCCAACTAGTTAGATGAAGCTGAAAAAATAAGAGGAAGTTAAATGTCAGTTTCTCTGGATTTTTATGCATTGAAGAACTAACATTGCAGACAAAGACATCAGTCTGTCTGTTTCTTTTTATTTGAAGAAATTATACTTCGAATCTTACTCAACAAAAAGAAAGCGATGCTCTGAGGTTATTGCAGAACTAAGTCAATAAATCAGTTTATAGCTGATACATGGTCATTGATCATCGAGATGGTTATCAATCATTTGATATGTATCTCCTGTACAATTTTTATGAGGAAGGGACAAACTTATTGTACCTCTACAAAGTAGAGCTTCTGCATCTGGGATTTGAAAGACAGGACATTTTCTTGACTTGCATAGGTTCCGGAATGCATAGATAAACTTGCTCAAGCAGGCTTGAAGATATGGCTGCTTACAGGTGACAAGAAGGAGACTGCAATCAATATAGGGTGCGTCTCATCATTCGAAACTCGCTAGCTGTAATGATAATTGATCATCTCATAGTATTGACCAATGTTTATGACAATCTTAATCTCTTAAAAAGCTAATAGGTCCATCTTTTCTCTCATTGCCTCTGCTAGATTTGCATGCAGCTTGCTTCGACAAGATATGGAGCAGTTACATTTGAGTTCTGTCAAGGACTCGGGATGCGGCAACCAATCAGAGGCGATACTTGTAATATTTCTGACGCTTGAATATTTTGTGTTGTCATAATGTCGATGTGATACAAACGAGAATTTTTACATGCTTGACGATGCCTTGCATAATAAATTTACTGATTATGCAGTTGTATGAATCAGTAACATGGCTCGTCGTATATCTGGATCAATTTGAATTCTTTTTCCTCTCAGGGATGATCAACTATAAATGCCAAGTTCAGAAAAGTGAAGGCGGTAAACATAAAAAACAAAAAGGGCAAAACATAGGTTCATGAGCAAAGTAGTAAGGGAATCGAAATACTGAAAGTTGCCATGTAACAATCGTTTAATTTGTTTTCAGGAAGATGTTTCAAATGCCTGAGAGCCTCTTATTCTTTGAACTAGGTTTAGATGTCATGTACTGTATCATTTTTTCAGGCGGCAAAAAAGGCCCTAGTAAGCCAAATCGAAAGCTTTTCGCAAGAAATACAGGTTGAGAACAAGCAGCATATGCCCGTTGCTCTGGTGGTTGATGGGCATGCCCTCGAGATTGCTTTGACGAGCGATGTGAAGGATCAATTCTTACGGTTGGCTGTCAAGTGTGCTTCTGTCATATGCTGCCGCGTGTCGCCGAAACAGAAGGCCCTCGTAAGATTTCAGTTTTACTTTTGTCTAAGGCTTATCATTTGCAAGAAAATCAGCTTATCTTGCTTAATAAGTTTTTCTATTCAAAACCATAGCACTAAAGACGATGATAGTGACACTCTAACTAGGAATTTTTAGATTACCCGAATGGTGAAGGAGTTCACTGGCAAGACTACCCTGGCAATAGGGGATGGCGCAAATGACGTCGGCATGATTCAAGAAGCCGACATTGGAGTTGGAATTAGCGGCATGGAAGGCATGCAGGTGAAGATTAATGAGACTTGATGTTTCCTTTTTGACTAAGCAAATCTAATCTGAATTCAGACCCCATTGAAAGCTGAACGATGACGTACTGTTTATTTATGTCGCAGGCTGTCATGGCTAGTGACTTCTCATTGCCCCAATTCCGGTTCCTCGAGAGACTCCTGATCGTGCACGGACATTGGTGTTACAAGAGAATATCCAAGATGGTACAAATTTGTTCAAATTCTACCCTCAGGGACAAATGTCAGCAAACTTTCATAGCTAATGCGTTGCATTTGTGTAACAGATCCTTTACTTCATATACAAGAACATCGTGTTCGGCTTGACGCTGTTCTACTATGAGTTCTACACATCGTTCTCCGGCCAGGTACTATATGATGATTGGTACATGACGGCATTCAACGTCCTGTTGACATCGTTGCCGGTCATATCCTTGGGAGTTCTTGAGCAGGACGTTCCATCAGATGTGTGTCATCAGGTAGAGTCTACAAAATCCATGAGTCACCAGTTTACTTCAAGTACTGCGACAACTTTTTGTCGTCTGTCTTCTTCTTTTCCCTCCCTTGATTCGTTACGGCTAACATACTTACCAAGCTTTGTCGGTCTCTGCAGTTTCCGGCCCTCTATCAACAGGGTCAAAGAGGCATATGCTTCTCTTGGAAGCGAATCATTGGTTGGATACTTAATGGCGTGGCTGCTTCCTTGATCATCTTCCTCTCGACCATACACGCACTCTCCTCAGCCGCCTTCTCGGGGAAGGGCAATGTCACTGACATCAGCACACCTAGGCACGATCACGTACACATGCGTGATATGGACAGTGAATTGCCAAATCGCCCTCATAATCAGTCACTTCACCTGGATCCAGCACCTGTTCATCTGGGGAAGCATATTGCTGTGGTACATTTTTCTGCTCGCCTATGGCGCGCTCCCTCCCTCCTACTCTAATACCGGATTTCACATGCTGACTGAGGCCATCGGATGCGCTCCTAGCTTTTGGACCATCACACTGCTTGTTGTCGTCGCGTCGCTGTTCCCCTACTTCGTTTACATGGCCCTGCAAAGGACATTCTACCCCATGGACGACCACGTGATCCAAGAGATGAAGCACTGCAAGAAGGACGTGTTTGACAAGCAAATGTGGTTGAGAGAGCAGCGGAACTCGAACAGGACGACCCAAGTCGGGTTCTCAGCCAGAGTCGACGCGAAAACGCATCATCTGAAGGAAGCTATACAGCAGAGTAGAGCATCAATCTCCAAGTCATTCACCAACAGCCCCATCTACAAGACACTGAGAAGTAGCCCATTGTTCCAATAGCCCGTAGTTGTTCGGAATTCTCGGGAGAAACCGTGCTCGAGATCATACATATTCTTTGATTAGTTTCATTCGTAACATACATGGAAATACCAGTAAAGATTACGTGCTTCTTGTATGTAGTTCTGATAAAAAGTTCCGCTTTCCTTTCCACTTGTCTAGACCATGGATTCGGCGTCCGCTACTGAGGGCTCAAGGAATGAACAGCAGCATACTGCTTGCTTTGGTTTATGCTTCATTTGTTACAGTACTAGTCAGATGTCCAAGTCCCGTGGCCTTTTTGGCTACTCTTGTCTCTTTTTCCGTTCTCCTTCTTTCTTTTTTTTTTTTCAGCCCAGTCGTGCAGTCCTTCTCGGTGCATCTCCGATCAATTCCTTTTCGTAACTGACTGCAGGTGCAGGAGAGGAGGAGATGGAGAGTTTTTGAAGATGGGAGTTCTGGCGATTTCTCCTCACCATACGAACCAGGTAAAGCCTCCAGTCGTGCCTTGTTTTTTCCCTCTCTTTGCTGAAGGTGAAATACCGATCCTAATACATGAAATCTCGATTTAAATACCCGAAACCGAAGCCGATTTGTGCAAGATGATGGTGACTATTTAGATCATCCTCCATCATGTCCAGGCTCTGAATTGCATTAAAATCGAGTCCAGAGCTCGAATCCTAGATTGCACGTTAACTGTTCGACGAATTGCTGAGTGAAGCGTTCAAACTAATCTCGTGCGATCGTAAGTTATAGAGTCGGTTCATCGTTGTTGTTGGGTTGTTGAGCTACGACTGATCCGCGTGTTTTTCCGGTCAATGTGGGCCATCATGTTATCTCCTCACCGTTCAACCGAAAAGAAAAGATCTCCTATCGGGATGGGCCCGATTTTGGGCCTAGCAAAGCCCATCCTAACATCTTGGGCTGGGCCCAAAGTTCAATTGAGACCGGCCCGTCCGAACCGTCCCTGCTTTCGATTGGCAATGTGATTGACTGATTGAGCGGCATCGTAGCCCGGCCCAAGCAAACCCGTGCTTATAATGCACTATTACGCCTATTTGGTAAAACTGAAATCTAAGTTTCTAAAAATTTAATTAGTGAATTTTACGTGTCGATAAATGCTGCAATTAAAAAGGGGAGAAGGTCTGATGATGATCCGCAACTAAGTAGACAAGAACTATTGTACCGACTTCTCGCCAAACATAGAAAAATCACCACAGTATAGATTTTATCGATATATCGGTGAAGATTCTAATTACCGTCGGTTATTATCCTCAACTTGTCAACTTTCCATTTGATAAATCCAAAAGATGTTTTGTAAATTAATACATTCCACTATGAATAAATTATGCATGCTTGATAAGCATAAAGTAGCTTTGACTTGAATGATATAATAAATCTAATAATCACTGATTGCTAAGTAAAGTTGGGGTCACTTAATACATTCAAGAAAATTCGTATTTCACTTATTAAGTTGTTGAAATCCTAAAACCGACCAATAACGTTCATTATTCTATATTTGGTAAGAAACCAACATTATGCGGCATACGATATTAAGTATTCTTGTTTTGTCATAACGATATCAAATTATTATCGACACAATATTATATTTCGATTCCAGCACTTAAAATTATCGGTACATAAAATTCGACTTGTTTTAAGTTTTATCAATCATCCTAATTTTTTTCACTCAATTGAATTTCCTTAACCAATTTTATTTAAGATAATCAAACAAAGCTATGTTATTAAATGCCTAATTTAAAATTTTCAGCGTTTCATTGGGTATCAAGCGAGCCCCTTGCAGTTGCTGTTATAAGCAACAAAGTGCAGCTTCGCGGCAAGCGACTACGAGGAAACTTGTAATTGGTAAACCACTAGAACGCTACTGAGCGCCTCTCTCTCTCTCTCTGAATCGATCGGTCGGCCACTCCGAGGGTTGTCCATGGCTTCGGAGGAAGACATCCTGGGAAATAACAGCGTCGAAGATGTCGCTTGGCTCTGTTCTCTGTCCGAATCGGAGCTCGTAAGTTCTCTGTTTCCCCATTGATCTCTGGCTTTCAAAGATTCCAGGCTGCGCGTCGCCTGTTTTCTGTCGAGGTTTTTTCCTTTTTCCCCGTCCTTTTTGTTTCGTTTTGCAAAAAAATGACGAGGGATTCCCCCGTGGTTGTTTCTGTAGGATTTGCTCATGAGTTTGAAGACGTTGGCGCTTCAACGAGCGAGAGGGATCGGCCGGGAGCATCTCGCCGAGAAGTTCGATTTGAAGATGCTCCGAGCCATGGGTACGTGCCCTGTATCTCCTCCCTTAATTGAATTGGGGTTTATGATGAGCTGCTTGGTTATACAAATGACTTCCTTTGTGATAAAAAGAGGAGATTTTTGTTCCTTTACATCTACTTTGTCTGGAGTTTTTCTCGCTTGTGTTGTTTCATTTTTGCCGCTAGGAAGTTGATTGGATATAAACTTTTTTTTCTCCTCTGGCGGAATAAATTGATGTTAACATTGGCTGAATCTGGAGTAACGGCCATAGTCCAACTATAGTTCCAGAGCATCCAAACTAATGTCGATCCATAACTTTGGTTCAAGGAAACAATGACAAACACATACACATCATCTGCACGGGCTTCTATAGAATGGATTTATGAGAAGTTCCTAATCCTCTATATGCTTGTGCTGTGGTGTATAAAGTTTATAGGGTGAAGCTCTGTTACTGCACTAGTACTTCTTGGAAAGCTAACCACTTTTTGTAAACACATACAAATATCTGCCGCGTTATGGTCTCAAAATGTTTATTAGAAGTAAGGTACTGACTGTCTATTGAGGGATTCATTGGTTCTGGGCTCGTAAGTTTCTCAATCTGTCAGCAATGTTTTAGTCACGTTTCCCAACCTGTCGGCAATATTGATGGATCTTAGTCTTTAATAAGATCTATAAATTGGGGGTTAGGTTGGGAATCATTGATTGGCAAATTACATGGCTTGACCATTTCTATGTCATGGAGATTCATTCATCCATTCTTTTTGAGATTTTCTTGTTTTCTCATACTTCGGTTAGTTTTGGGTCTCCCTAAGGCCACATGATTTTGGGGGTTGGGGGTTCGTGGGGAAGTAGCCTTCAGCCGCCACCATTTTAGGGGGTTTTTCTATGTATTTATCAAGTCCTCGAAACCTATGCCGACTCTGTTGTGTTTTCCTGGTTCAGTAATGATGCTATCTGATTCCTAATTGGAAACCTTTGATTAGGGGATGGGTTTTCATCCTCCTGCACTTTTTAAAATTTGTGCTTCTCGTAGATTTGGGTGGGGTCCATTCTGTAGGTGCTTATTGGACCTCTGTTATGTCCTTCTCCTTTGGTTTTGCATTGCTAGAAACATTAAAGTTCACTTAGATACAGTAGCTGATGTAGTTGGAGAAGCAAATTATAACAAAAGGAACAAAAACGGGGATGAAATAGAGTTGATTGGAGATGGACCTGAGAAAATTTATTCTTGGGTTTATAAAAATCAATGATTTTTACTGAATAGAGGAAAACTAATGACAGTATTACTAAAAGACCTATTTATTCACCCTTGATCTAACATAAGTACTATTAATCTATACCATTGGAGCTCATTTAGAGTCACATGAGTGTTTATTAACCTAATAACATATTCAAAGACTCAATAAAGGACAAAGCACTTAAAATACAAAAAAGTTGATTTATGCTCCTGCATCATTCTCCCTAGGTTGGAAAGAGTCAAGCTCGGTGTTGAAAATTCTAAAGAACTAAGCATGTCTCTGGATCAATCTTCTTCATCTCCTCTACCAAAATCCATGTAGCAAAGGTACCAGATTTGCCAAACCATTCAATAGGAACTTTCCATCAATGTTAGCATTCCCAAGTAAGCATCATTCTTCTCCAGTTGGAGAAAACTCGGCCTCAAGTTTGAAAGTGATGTGATGGATTCCTTCCAATCATCATTAATATCCGAATCGCATCATCAAAGCAATCAAAGTTTATTTGCTTCACAATAGCTTGCCAATTGAACCTTCCACTAGAGCCCTTAAATTGAGGAGGAATAGCAAAATCAATCATCAACATGAACACTACTCTCTCTCCATGTATAAGTTGGCAAGCATTTCCTTCACATGCTTGCTTATCTTCTTCTTTAATACGAATGCAATTTGAGAAGTAACTGAATCATACTCTTCAGAATGACTTTTCCATGTCTCACGTTTTTTTTTTGGGGTCCCCATCTAGAAGGGCCGGCCTGGATCAGCGGTAAGCTTGCTTTGTTTTTCCGTGGGGTCAGAGTCCCCATCTCACAGTCCTTGACCTAAGTCCCCATCTCACTTGAAACATCAGTACTGTCGACTATTTCTTCTTCTGCCAATAAATTTACTGCAAACACTTCGTCTTGATCGCCATAGTCCTCCCATACAATTGTTGCATGAGTTTGTCATCACCTCATGTGACCATTGTTTCTTCTTCAAAATTTTCATGGAGAGGATAGATCTCTTCATCAAGATCTAAGGCATGATGCAGTAGCTCTTCCAATCCACCGTTCACTGGAGCAGCATCATGAAAGGGATTTTCAACAAATCCATCATCACTATCATCCTCGAGACTGCCTTCCGGCATGTCCAGGGATCACAGTGACCTTCCAGATTCTCCATATGGGCTTTCACAGGTTCCTGTCGCTGCAAAGCCTCAACAACCCACAAGAAGCCTTCAAACCTACATTGCATCTCAGCCATCTCTATTTGTTGGGCTTGATTGCCTGTTCCATGACCTCTTCCACATCCAACCAGTGGGTCGAAACGAAAACCCTTTTTGCAAGCCAGTACTTTTTTAAACTCTGATACCAATTGATAAAGAAAATTCCTATCAAGGGAATCTAATAGCAAAGTCGGAGAAGTGAAAGATAGCAAAAAGAATTAAAACAAGGCTAAAATAAAGTTCATTGAAGATGGAACAGAGAAAGGTTATTCTAGGCTTTACAAATCAATGGTGATTATTGAATGAGGAAAACTAATGACAAAGTGAGTAAAAGACCTATTTGCCCTTGATCTAACATAATAACTTTTAATCTCGACCATTGCATTGTTTCTCTTTGACATCACATGCTATGTTGCTGTTGTAGGTCTTGACTTAGTTGGGTCATTCATATGTCTCCATTCTCACAGTCTTCAATAAGTTTTATAGCTCATATGCATGAGAGTTTGGTATATGCGTTCTGATCTTTTTCTTTTGTTGAGTGCTTTACAGGGATGATTTTGATGGAGCATCTCAAAGGGAAGGTTAAGGATTTGGAAGGGATCCCTGGTTTGGCTGGGTCTGCCTCACATCTAGATGCATCCAATCTATTGAAGTCAAGTCTTGAGAATGTTATGGCACTTGAGGACATAAAGGCGTGTGTGGATACTCATTTGAAGAAAGGACCATTAAAGAGGTAGGTCATTCTTTTATTAATATTTTGTCAGTCCTGTAACTTAAGCTTCTTTTATTGTTGTTGTTTTTATTTTGTAATGGATCAACCTAATGTGAATGATCTGAGTTATTCTTACTTTGCAATGTCCTATTATTTTTGAATACTTTGCATGGGTTTTTTGGCTATTGTTGTAGGGTTGTGGAAGTATGTGTTAGTGTGCCTTAGGGTAAAGCACTAAAAACACGAGGATACTATGATTAAGGAATTGTATAGGTTAGAGGTTTCATGAGAAAGTATCAGCTTTGCTTTGGTTTATAATTGTAACAGATAATTTGGTGATGGTATCTGCATACTACATTCTGAGGAGTTTAAGCCACACTTACAAAATGCACAAAACTGTAGAATGATTTTGGATTTCTTTTGCCCTTTCTGGATTCTCGTACCTTTTTTCTTTTTCAGTCTAATTCGTTGTCACGATAGTCAATGGAGTATGCTTTATTCAGGGGGCTTTGTCAAACACATTAGAGTTTAAAAATGACCTAAAATAAATGTAGAAGGAAAGATGGCATCTCTTACAATGAGCTAGCTGCCATACATCTAATCTGATTTAAGCTATAGATTTGTCTGGAGCACCCATCACTGCACTAGCAAGGAACTTGACAATACCCAGGAACGAAACCAATTGTTTCTTTGGCAACCATGAAGGAGAAGCTGCGCAGTCAGACTTTTGTTATGAAGAAAGCAACCGAGTGCAATATTTCCCTTGATGCTTAACAACATAGTGCCCTTGTTATTGGGGCGACAACTGTTGTCTCTTATGGACTGATTCTCCCGTATTTTGTGATTGTAGTTGCTTGTGCTCTCCTACTAATCAGTGCTAAGTTCTTGAAATTGATTGGCTTTTTAAACAGTCAAAGTGGATTCAAAATTGGAATAGAATGATATGGATCTGGATTACTGTGTTGAAAGTATGGCTGGCACTAGTTTTTGTTGCCCGAGATATGTAACACTGCATTCAAATTTGACTTCCCATGTTGGCTCTCTTTTTACTTGGAAGAGCATAAGTTTGATTTTCACTTGAAAGAAAAAGAATGGTCTTATTAATTTGATTGACAATAGCCAAAAACGGTACATGAAATGCAGTTAAAGAGAGATAAAGATTCTCATTTGCCATCATGTAAATTGTTGAAATTATTTTCTCATTGGCTATGTTAATGGTTGTGGTTTTTGACTTCCAATATACTAAAATTTTGCTTTGAAGTATTGTCGTAGTAAGAAAGGTTTTCTTAGAATTGCCTCTATTCAATTCTTGGGGTATAGTGCAAGTTGATATTTTTTAGAACCTGTTCCATGCACCAATGGAAAGAAAATAAATTTGACAAGGGGAGTATACAGAAAAGAAAACTTTCTCTTGGTATCTAGCAGCTACGTTGTGCATGCATGCTAACATGTTGAATTGCTATTGAATCACTTTTGAGTTGAGAGTTGTCATCTCAAACACTCCTCCTTTTGTGGTTTGTTGGTGTTGTCATGTCATCCTAAATCTCTCTAGGGAATCCATATACTATATGGTTGTTGTTTATTTTCCTACTTTCCTCTATTTGTTGATGCAAGGCAACGTGAAGGAGTGACACCAAAGCAGAAAAGGCAGGATGATGAAATGTAGAATTTATGAGACCTCATCAATTCGAAGGGACAAGTAGAAGATTTTCTAAGCACTAGATGCTTCCTTTGTTGTTTGTATGTATCACTGGTTCTGGCATTCTCATAAAGACTTCCATTCTGCTCTCTCTTTCCCCTAGTTTGCTGATTCTCTCTAATGAATTTGCCTCTCTGAATCACTTTCAGGCACTGGTATCATACTCAACTATTCAGCAAATCTCAGTTGTCATTTGCTCTGCACAACTTCTGAAGCTATGCGGTAAAGAAACTAGTGCAGGCGGTTTTCTCTTAGCATATACATTGTTACGATTCTAATATAATATTAATTAATCAAGGGTCCTTTTTATCATGGATAAAGTGCAACCGTTGAAACTACCATGAGTCTACTCGTTGGTCAACTCACACTCACCAAGCTTGTCGTAGTCTCTCCTCACTGAAATCTCCAATCTGTGACATTCGAAGAGGTTACAGGCATTTACATAAATACCTATATGTAGTCCGTGGAGATGAACCTTTCTATACATGAGTGTGCTAGCATGTGCTTATTTTTATCTTTGTATGTCTCTCTGGTGGTGGTTGACTTTCGACCACAGTAGGACTTCCATCATGGGGATATTCACTCGCAAGTGAATAGATGCGCGAGCACACGCATGAGAATTGGATATATGCGCGAAGGATGGTGATTCAGATGTTCAACAGTATTTGCTCTCTGGGCCACGCAGCTATACCCTACTTGTCACATGCCCACATTGTTCTTGTTCTTCTGATTGCTGTTTTATTGGTAAGGATGAGATGTCTGCCAGTTCGGGCGTGGGAGTCATCGTGCTCTCTCATATGAATGTTTGCTATCCAAGAAACAGTGATGATGGAAAAACAAAAAATAACAAAATCTAAATTGTTCTTAGTAACTTTACTCAGATTGGTGATTTGGTCTTAATTTTCAAGTGTGTAATCTTTCATTTTTTCTGAATGAATTATATCGTCAGTAGCTGGTTTTCCAGCCTGCATCTTGGCGAAGCGATTCAAGTGGCATATAGTTAATTGACCGTACAATTGGTGCCAGGACAGGATATCAAATAGCAACAACCAAGCGCTACCTAGAACGTCATTTCCGACTTCGCGGGAGTCCGAGTCTTAAACCCTCATTGCTATAAATGTGGGATTTGCAACATCCTGATCTTTCATATCATGAAGTTAATGTATGCTGGCCGAGCGACCCGGATTGAAATGTTCCAAATGTATTGCAGTGTCTCGGTATGGAAAGTACAGAGAAAAGAGAAGGGGGATGTTCTGGTTCTATTATCTTTTGAGAAACTAGGAATTACGCTTTAAGAAAGCAACAAATTGAGTAGCTATCTTTAGAAGATTGGTAAATTTCCTATCTTGTATCAGGTAGTCAAGCGATGGAGAGATCTTGCAGGCACGTGATACAGCAAGTATCATGGTAATTTCCCCATTTTCTTCAAACTAGTTTTCCAGCGGTCGCTTGAATTCCCTTGGAGTTTTATGAACTCAATTACACAGTGCGGTTTTGGTTTAACAGAAATGGTTGGGTTAAAATTTCGAGATTCATTTTGATTAAGAAGACAATGGGGCCTATTAAGACTAGGTCGTAGATATGCCTTGCTAAATTAACTGAAAAGTTACGATATTGGATTTCATCTCAGCCTCCGAAAATCAGGTTGGTAATCAAGAATTTGACTTGTTTCTGGATTAGGCGCATGGCCCAGGTTCTATTCCTCACATTACTTAATACAAACAAATCCCATATTTAGGCCATCTGCCATGGCTTAGCAGTTGATGATCCAACTTATGCGTGCGTGGATTAGGCTCATGGCAAATACTGGTTCAATTCCCCCACATCATCAAAGTGTAATGTCATATTTCGGCCATCCGTCGGAGCTTATGCTCGCGTCTCCAACCCGATCCACGAGATGTATCGGGTATTTTATGAGTTTGGAATTTCCATGTAACTAAGTAGGCTTTACCTTTATGAAAAAGACAAAAGGAAAGCACAAATCCTTTAAGGCAAAAGCAAAAAGATGCAGTTGATGGGTTGAAGCCAAGCGTGCAACGGCCGGGCTAGGACATGGACATGGACAAGACAAAGCTTGGCTGCATTTGATAGAAAGCCATTTTTAATCATGTCCTGTCTTTTTTCTTTGGTTAATATTCATCCTCCCTTGGTGACAAGAGAATTATGATCTTCTTGTTGGCCATGCTTGTTTCTTTGTCCTTGCAAGCGCATGCCCTCACCTGCCGACCAGGGCCCTTATGTTGGACAAAAAATCAAAATAAAATAAAGAATTAAAAGATCATATTTTGCTTGAATTTTTGTAGCATTGAGCAACAGACCCTTTACTGTATTTAACTTATTGTGGATATTCAAGAGCTAATGGCCTAGGCACTTGTTACATCCTAGCTGTTCTATCCGACATTTTCCATGTGCTACTCCACTTTGTCAATGCTGTGTCATCGGATGCTAAGGCTGGGGATGCAAAAACCTACAAGATCTCAAAACTTCATCATATAAGACATATAAACCGTGGTACAAAGATTGGTAGGCCCCTACCCAACACGATCCGTCACTCAACCAATTTGACGCCGCAACGGTCGTAGAGAGGTAGCCACCCCTTTCACCGCTGTCGTAGTCCTGAGATCGCTCACATTATCAGGTTTTCCACCGCGCGACCAATTAGAACTCCTCTATCTCTCTCTCTCTCTCCCGACCTCTGGCACCTACAGTGGCGTGGTGGCAGTGGCCGGAAGCAAGTGGCGCCAGCGTTCGGATAAGTACTAAGACTGTGATGTGGTGGCGGGAGATGGAGAGGAGAGTTGGTGGTGAGAATGACGAGTTGGGTAGGGATCAAGCGCGCCCAACGTTCTACCATACATTCACGTAGAGAGATCCTTGATTAGAATCGAAATGTTTTTGCACCAATCAAAGAAAGTAACAATCTAAATAACTTTCACAAAGGAAAATTGATAATGAAAGATAGATTTTGAATATAGTTCTGGTGAGAGAGAGAGGAAGAGAGACTCACTTTCTACATGTACATCGGATAAGGCTCCTTCTACAAGGGTGATAGGCGTAGCTCTTAGGACTACTCTCAATTTTAGAAATGTTTTTGCATTTCGTGTGGTCTTCCTTTGATAGGTTGTTTTGTGTTTGCCTGAATTCTCTAGCACAATGATGGGTAAAGTGACTTCCTTTTTCTATTTTCCTCTTCTTTTCTTTCTTATAACGATCGTCAGTATCTAAATTTTTGACCCTTTTACAATTGGGTACCTAAATTTCTTTTTCTGATCAGTCAAGTACCCGAACTTTTCAATATTCACATTGAGGACATAGGATGCCCGTCTATACTAGTGCCATTTTTTTTTTGGTCGAGCTATACTAGCGCCATTAAATAGTAATTAACCGATAACATTGGCATATAATATGGCCTCTGGAGATGATATCGAAGGCATTTCCCTCCTCATCACCTAACATTTAAATGGAGATGATATTTGGTATAGCGTGGGAGCCATGTCAGCAATCGTGCTTAGTTTTTTTTTTTTTTGAGTAAGCTAGCCATTGTAGCAAAATCGCATGTCATGGTAATTTATTCAACAGATGCCTCACATTGAGCTGAATTTGTGTAGTTGAGCTACTTGATTGAACAAAAAAGTTGTAAAATGGGCAAAGTTCATAGACTTGTGATGCCCTATCCCTTTTTTCTGCTAACCACTTGTGCAAAATCTTATGTAGGAAATCGATCCATCCAAAGTGAGTGACAAACCTGGAGAAGTCAAAACTCTCATGCCATTATTGAGACTTTTTCCATGCCTTGCAACAACCTATGAGGTACCAGAATTATTAAAGTGTTTGGTGCCCTTTGTCCACAGAAAATAATAAGTGGGGCGAGGACCAAGAGAATGATTAAAGACACTCCAACTTGTCCCCATACCCTTTGTCTTCTCTTGGAAAAAATCCCAACATGTATACGTAACAACACTGACAAATGGATGGTATTGCACGTGCACGTACAAGCCAAAAAGTAAGTACAAGATCATAGTCCAAGCCACAAGCTTCCAATCAATTCCAACCATTTTTTTCCCATGCGCATAAGCACTTGCCCATAATTTATATGGAAGAGATAAGGTTTCTCTTTCGTGCCATTTCACTTTTATTATTCAAAAATATGCCGATTGCTTGTTCCAATAGATAAAAACTTTTTGGATTTACGTGGTGACAATAAAGCTCGTGTCCCCCAACATGTCACGAAAAGCAGGTGTCAGAGGCATGCAAAAGAATCCTATCGGATCCCCCAACACTATTATAAAGATGGTGAATATTTAAACTAATAAAGTTTGATTATAGGGGTCTTAATCAGATTTAATTAGTGGATAATGGGGGTTGGACCAAAAAGGATTTTGCTTCAAGATTAAGGCAGGCCTTACCAATGATGGCCGCTTCCAAGATCATTTGAGTGGGGCATATTGAAGATGCTAGAGAGGGAAAGCCATCCAATCAAAAGAAGGGTTTTTCACTTTTTCGGCCCATTTTCCTATAGCTTTGGATTGATTTTTTGTTTGATTCAGTTTAATTTAACTTAGTTTTGATTTGAGATCAGACTTATCACATCGATGCTTGATCTTGTTGATGTCAAGCTCCAGGCAGGATCCAACAATGGTAATCTCGGAGATTTCCACTTCAAACCCTCTCTTCATCAAGGAATAATTAGTGAAAAGTCGGATGCAGAAGCAATGATGTCGGGATCCGTTGACTTCCTTGTATTTAAAGCAAGACTTAGATGGTCCCCCAAACCCTAATTATGTCTAATTCTGATGTTGTGAAAAATTGGATTCAACTCTGCGCTAAACAATGGAAAATTACCGAGAAAATTCTAGATGTATTGCATTTGCACAAGCTCAATCCTCAACATTTTAATTGGACCAATTTAGCTTGAAATATTTTCACGTTTTATCAATTGAGTTCATCCGACCAATTTGGCTAGAAATTGTTCATGTGGAAGTTGGTTGTTTTACGTGGCATGTATTAACATGGAACTTTTTTTATATATGATTCTTACAATTTTTTTTTTTATAGATTTTTATCAATTTTTTTCTTTTTCCTTTCTTTTTTCTTGCCATTTTTTTTTGGGCAATCGGCCGGCTAGGGCTCCCCGCTAGATCCGGCGAGGCCGACACTCGGCCAAGCCAGGGCGGTCTTGCCGAGCGTCGTCTAGCGTCATCAATTTCGGGCCTAAATTAGTCGGATGGACTCGATTGGCAAAACGTGAAAATGCTCAAGACTAAATTGATCCAATTGAAAGGTCTAAAACTAAAATTAGTACCAATGCAATAGGTTTAGCATTTTTTCGCTACTTTTCCCCACCAAACTATCTACACACTGTCAGCAATAACGGCTATGTGTAAGCTACATACAATATATGTAATTGTGAGATTCTGTAAATCGTGGAAGATATTTATCTAGATGACGACTTATGAAATCAAATATACAACATAGTCAAGCTAAATATCTTATCTAACAGTTTCCTCGCACTCAAGATGGTTGTAGAGAAATCAACTGGAGTTTGGAAATTAAACTGCGTACAGGGCTTCGATGATCTGATTTAGTAAGGATATGGACAATTTGATTGACGGAGGACATATGGAGTAAATGTTTAGTGTCCGATTGTGTCTAATGAAGTGACAATCTTTTTGCAATATGCTATTGTTTGTTCATGAAAAAATCACCATGATCAATTCGCAGAGCTCTTTAACATGTCGGGAAAATCCCATATATTATTTTGAAGATAGCAAAATAATTAAAGGCTACTAACGTGTGCATTGTCAGCGTAGTACTGGTTGATAGATGCACAGGCAATATATAAACGAGGACATCACATGATTATCAAAAGCTAGGATTGCTCTCCATCCGCCAAGGTTGAACAAGGTATTAAACGTAAAATGTGTCTAAAAGATGGATTGACCCAAGTAGAAATTGAACGAGTCATAGAACTGGGAGCTCATGAAAACTTGGATGGACATTAGAAGTTGAACAGCTTAGTAGAACTAGAGTCGTCAATATGCTTGGAAGGACCAACAGGTAGATTGTGAACAGTCACTTTGATTCGAGAAGCAAGAAGGGATTGGAAAGACCGCCGGCAGAAGCAACTCTTGCAATTGACGAAATGGAAGAAGTGTGACGTATTTTGCTACCTGGATAAGAAGACCTGGACCTCTTTCGATTTGAGTTGAAATTCAAATTAGAGTTTAATAGCCAGTATCAGGATCGGAAGTCCACAAACAGTAACTTAGAGATAATCAGAGCAGTATTTCTCTTTTATGTGCAAGCATTTAGAGAGTTAGCCGTTGTACAAAAAGTAGAAGCCTCTATACTGGAAACCTCCTTTTTGGCTCAAGGATAGCAAACTGATTGTGCAATCTGTAGATAGTCTTGAGTCCAACGGATCCTTGGACGTAGAGAAGACTTGCGACGGTTGGATTAATCCAGAAGAATGAAGTAGGTCTCATGAAATTGACCGAACCACTATACATGTGCTTGCAAATTGTTTTATCTCTAACTCATTCATTTAATCGTTTGATAGAAGCATAATCATTTAATCAACTATCTCCATCTCTACAAAACTTGCAAGCATTCCCAAGAAGGCATGTGTGAAACACAAGTAAGAACTTTGAAATTGTGATTGCTGCGGTGTTTGGGTCTTACACCAAATAGATTTGGTGTCTTAGGATTCTACAACCGAGATCATCATTGGTGGTATTTTGAAAAGAAGTTGACACGTAAGCTCCGTTTGTTTTGCAAAAAATGAGCGGTTTAAAAAAATATTTCTCCGAAAGTGATTACTTGTATCGCTTATAAAAATGAACGAACGAAAAATATTTCCACTATCCACAACAATGTTTAGACATAAAATATTTTTGGTGTTGGGAAATTTAACGAATGGATTGAACAATAGAATCAGACTTTGAAGCGTGATAGCACTCTCTCTAAGGATTATTTTCCCACAACGTTGCTAATTTTATTGGCAAAGATCTTCCAGGATACAACAGTATCAAACGAGAATATTAGATAGCAATTCTAATATTTCTTCAAAAACTCTATAGGGAAACAATCATAAAAGAATGCTATATCTCTTTTGGAAAGAAAAAAAAATCTCAAAAATTGAAGAAGTGAAGTTCTGAAATTGAACAGAATAGTTGAATATATAATGAGAAACGAACACATCTTTTCACGTTTGAAAAGCAGTTAATTTTCGTTCAACTCTTCTTGTCCGAAAACAGCTTTATTCGGACACAACTTTTCATTATCCGAAAAAACAGTTTATTCAAATGCAACTATTCATTATCCGAAAATAGTTAAATCTGAAATATTGCAACCTTCAAAGTTCTTACGAAAGTAACAAAAATTCAAAATTAACGACAAGAATAAAAAATTAACATCAACTCTTATGTGAACAAATGTCTTGTTTTGGGAGGGCTCAACAGTTAATTATCATTATAATTTTTCAAAACTAATTGCTGAATAGTGCCAATTCTAGATTGCGACCATCGCAAGCTGTTAAGTGCGCCTAATAACGCGCACCCGCATGCTGGTATAGTGAGATCTAGCCCACTTGCCCATTTCTTTATTTAAAAGATTATTATAGTCTTCTAACTAATAAAGTAACTTACACTCTCTCATCTCTCCTATGTGTGACAAAAGAAAAGGCAATTTTATTTGTTTTACAAACAAACTTCAACAAACCTCCATTTTGTTTGTAAAATAAAATTACAAAGAAAAAAAAAATACGGCTAATCTTTCGGTGAGATTAATATACCTACATAAAAGTTTCTTTTGAGTTAAACCTTTATTTAGTGCAAATATCTCAAAATTTTATCAAAATTACAAGTAGCCGTAGCTTTAAACTTGTTACTCTAAATAATAAAATCGGATATGTCACACATATTCTAACCTCTTGTTCCAACTAGAAGTTCATAATTACTCAAGTATTATTATGACCTTGTGCTTGTCCCCGTTTTATGAGCTCTCTATAAAGTAATTCCAACTTTAATAAAAAGCAAGATCACTTCTAAGCCTATACAGGTGAAGAATTACTATGTATTTCCGGTAATCGATAAACACATTACTAAATTATATTACACTTCATTAAGAGTATAACTCAAACTCCAATAACATAACTAACGATATTGACTTCTCATGTTCGGGCTAGTGTTAGCATCAAACAATCACTTTAGTAACTTGCGATATGCTAGTATTAGGTCGAGTTACCATTACTAGTGATTTTAGTCAAAGGATTTCATCCCTATTTCTTTTGTTGCCACCTTTATCACATCTCTTGGTAGAGCCTTGGTAAAGGGATCGGCTAAATTCTTACTTGACCTCATGTAAATAATTTTTATGGTACCATCCTAAATCAATTGTTTCACGAACTCATGTCTTAGACTAAAATATCTAGACTTACCATTATAAGTGCTACTAGAAGTCTTTGCCAAAGTAGATTGAATGTCACAAGAAATAGAAATAGGAGGCATATGAATAAGCCATAACTTGATATCCAACAATAAATTTCTTATTCATTCAGCCCATTTCCCACTTGTTGCTAAAGCAATGAATCCGGATTCCATTGTTGAGTGAGTTATGCATGTTTGTCTCTTACTCGCCCAAGATATAGTACATTCACCTAATGTGAAGGTCCATCTAAAAGTGAAATTTTTATTTCCCACACTTGTAATCCAACTAGTATCGGTGTATTATTCTAATACATCCGGATAATTATTATAGAACAATTTCAAATTTTCTCTTCAGATAACCAAAAATTCTAGCGATATAATTTCAATGTTCTATACTTAGATTACTAGTGTATCTATTCAACTTACATACAAAAAAAAGTAATATCGGGTCTAGTACAATTCACCGCATACATAAGTTGTGCTATTGCTCTACCAAGTATTATAATTTAATGTCATACTCGGTATCAAACGGAGTACTCATTTCTTCGAAATCAAGATATTTAAATATATTTAACATCTTTTCAACGTAGTCATAATGACTCAAAGAATAACCCCCACTATGTTTTTCAACTTTAATACCTAAGATATTATCTACTTCATCAAAATCTTTGATTTTAAAGTTTGAAGTTAGATACTTCTTAGTTTCAATGACTCCGGTCATATTAGTTCCAAATAAGTATATCATCAACATATGAGCAGACTAAAACACCATAGCACTTAGTGACTTTAGAATAAATGCACTTATCGGCACTATTATATTTGAAACCATTGGATAATATGACCGAATCAAATTTCTCATACCACCGCTTCGGTGCTTGCTTGAGCCCATAAAGAGATTTAACTAATTTACATACTTTCTTATCATTTTCAAGAGAAACAAAGCCATCTGGTTATTCTATATAAATTTCCTCATTAAACCTCCATTTAAGAAAGCGGTATTAACATCCATTTAATGAATGCAAACGTCATAAATGAATGATAACATAAAAAGAATTCAAACAGATGTAATACGTGCTACGGGAGATACATATCAAAATAATTTATTCCTCATTTTTGTCTATAATCCGTGGCTACTAATATAGCCTTAAAAGCTTGGATAGAACCATCGGAATTGTATTTTCTCTCTCTTGAAAATTTATTTGCACCGAATAGTTTTAGATCCTTTTGGTAAGTCTGCTAATAGCCAAGTATGAGTGGACATAATTGAGTCCATTTCATCATCTATAGCTTCTTTCCAAAAATAAGCATCCTTAGAAAACGTAGCATTACTAAAATTTTTAGGATCGTCTTCCAAACTCAATACTAAAGGGTATTTATTTACCATGTTATTATCTCTATCTACTTCAACAAGGAAAACATTAATATTAAAGTCTGGACCTAAATCTTTCATTTTTCTTGCTCTAGTGCTTCTCATAGGTTCAGTCATGTCTTTAGAATTATTTATTTTCTCATGAGAATCTACGTGTGTTTCTATGGATTTTGAATTATTTGTATATTGCATTTGAACATTATTCTCCATAATTTCAAAATATGCAAAATATTTATTCTTAGAGAATTCTACATCTCTTCACTATACAATGACATTTGACTCTAAACCAAGAAGCCTATAAGATTTACTATTTTCAGCATATCCAATAAAAGCCTTTTTTTATAAATTTAGGACCAAGTTTTGTCCTCTTCTGATCGGGTACTCCATAATATGCCAAACACCCCCACACTTTAAGAAATGACAGGTTTGGTTTTCTACTTTTCCACAATTCATAAATGTTAATGTTATTTTTCATGGATGGTATTCTATTACAAATGTAACATGCAGTAAGCCATGTCTCTTCCCAAAGATTGATTGGTAGTTTCGAATTCGAGAGCATACAATTGATCATTTCTCCTAAAGAGATATTTTTTCTTTTAGCCAAACAATTTTGTTGTGGAGTGTATGGTGCTGAAAGTTGATGAATAATACCATGTTCTTCACAAAAAGCTGAAAAATCATTTAGGAAATATTCTCTTCTTTTTATCTAAACGAAGGTCTTTAATTATTCCCTTCTAATTGATTCTCCACTTCAGCTTTATATTTCTCAAGAATGGTAAATGCTTCATCCTTTGATCTTCGAAGATGGACATATAAATATCTACTATAGTCATCCGCAAAGGTAATGAAATACCTTTTACCACCATGTGTTAACATGCCGTTGAATTTGCATATATCACTATGCACCAAATCTAGCAAATTCAAATTTCTCTTAACACTAGGAAATAATTTCTTTGTTAATTTGGCTTTAGCATAGGTTTCACATTTATCAAATTCTCCATTGTCTAATTTTTTCACATTCTGTAAATAGTGAAAATTTAAACGCACTATGCCATAAATGAGGAGAATCAACAACACAAGCAGAATATGCGATATTGTTATTAATACTCAATTGATACACCCCATCGTTGGCTTACTCATCCCCACAAATAGCCTATTTTTCGACAAGATAACCTTGTCGGACTCTAACAAAACTCGAAACTCCCTTTTACAAAGAAAATCACTTGAAATTAGGTTTCTCCCGATTTCGGGTACAAAAAGTACATTTAAAAGGGTAACCTTCTTTCCAAAAGTAAAATATGAAGTCACTGTGCCTTTGCAGCAAACCTTCACAAGAGCTTTATTTGTCATCTCAACCTCTTAAAGATGCACATCAACAGTCTCTTCAAAATGTTTAAACATTGATCGATCCTTGTGTTGTGGCTAGCGTTATCACCTAGTGGGGGGTGAATAGGTAATTTTAAGGATTTTAAGATAATTAATGCAGAATGCAAATGAGTATGCTCGAGCTTCGTTTGAATGATGATAGCTAGCAAATTTAGAGATATTTTCAGATGCGGCGCTTTGCACAATTTAACTATCACAATGAAGCGATCGGAGTGAGTAAGAGAAAGCAAAATGTGCATAGATGATTTATAGTGGTTCGACTTTGTTCGGTCTTATGTCCACTTCTTCATCTTTGGCACCAATCGACTAGATTCCACTAGTAAATAGCTCAAAGGTTACAGCTTCTTTGGGTAGACTTCTCGTCTAACACTCTTACACTCGTGTTTTCTCCTCTAAGTATTACGATGTAGGATCAAAGGTTCGTAAGGGATGTGAAACTCTTTTGATCTTGAAATTTGAATTCTTTTCCCTCGTACATTCGTTCTTCAGCCTTGAAGAGCCCTTTTATAATCTTCCATCTCCAACTGCCCATTGCAAGATCTCCAGGAGGATCACTCTCCAAAACTTTCCCATTTGAATGAGACTATATACAAAGGATTTCGTAGCCGTTGAAGTCGATAAAGAAATGAGTCCCCATTTGGATCAAATCACCCATACAATCATGATCCTGAGTTTCCATAGATAGATTATTGCATTAGGTAAGTTACCATCGTCTTCGTTAATCTACGTCCTTGATTGATCTTCATGATTGAGATTTTCCAAGTACGAATCCAGCTTGACCATTAGCCATTGTGATGATGTAATATATCAATTAAAATAATCTTGAATACATCTTTTTATAATTTGGTTCTTGCACGTGAAATACTCCTCTCAAAGCTTGAGCATTATTCCAACGTCTAAACTTGATGCAGCGTATAAGTCCCTCAAAACTACGTTTGAGCCTTTTTTGCCGATTAGATCTTGTGTAACCTACACCTATGGATAATCTCGCAAAACAAATATTTCATTGCATGAACTCAAATTAAGAGATTGCAATTGTTTTGTAAATTTCAAAATGAGTTAGGGGTTTTTCTCAACAATCTCCCCATTTTTTATGATGACAAAACTATCCATATAAATATACCAATTGTTATGTAAAAGAGGTGAGTAACATAATGATTTTTCTACTCATTGAATTTTTGCTAAATAAGAATATATTATTTAATACTTTAGCAAAACATAAGTTCTGGGAAAATGATGAATTTAGGATTTTGAATTCGTTCTCAAAAAGTGATTCTTTTTAGCTTCCAAAACTTGTAGAACCCGTATCAAAGTAATTGAAAAAGAATATATGTAGGTTCAGAGCATTAATTCTAGAAGAGTATAATGTCCGTGATAGAACAAATGTGACTTGTACTAGAGTATTTGAAGTATGAACAATCTTCTATTTGTTCGGGGAAAATTGCTCATTCTTGTACTACGTGAATCTATATACCTTATATCGGAAGTAATCTAAAGTGAAGAGTATGTGATTAATTCATATGAGCCTATATCGAATAATAAGCTCAAAAGATTTAAAAGATTCAAATCATGTAGCAAAGTATGATTTCGGAGTGTAAAACTTTAAGTTTAAACATTTTGCGAGTAGAATACATAGAACATCTAGTTTTGTATCTTTCTCAAGACTTGTTCGAGTGAGAACCTGCACTTTCTATCTCGAGCTTAAAACTTGTTCAACTTGCTCGGACTATACTATGTACTTGATAATCGTATCATCATTCTCAAAATGCAACTTCAACTTTGATACCTGTTCCTATTCCTCTAGAATCATGCTCTCACATCTTTTCTTAACAAAAAGACAATTAAGGGGTATAAACTTCTCCCCTTTTTGTCATCGGTACAAAAGGATAGAGGGAACCATAAATATATATCCAATAAAAAGTTCAACCATAGTCATTAAAGTACTTGTGCAATTCAAGTCAAAAGACATTAGAAAAATGATATCCAATTAAAAAAACATCCAAGTCTTAAAACAGAATAAAAAATGATGAATTCAAACTAGAAAGAGCGACGAGACTCAAACACATCCAAAACATAATCAAGATTTGACGAAATGAGTGAAAAAAAAATATTCTATTTTGGCAGATTTGGTCTTGGACTAGATGAGGATGCGAGTTGAGTAGTTGTGGATGCACAAGTTCTCAAGGTAGTTGAATCAAAGAAAACTTGGATAGCCGAACCAACTTCAAGTTGATCCCTTCCTCCATTATGTTCATCTTCCTTTCTGCCTATTCCATCTCAAGGCATGTTAGATGAAATCTCTTGTTCATATCATCCCTTAGACTCTAACTTAACAAGGTCAACTAATCTTTCATCTCGAAGCATTTGAACACGAGCTTAGTTTTTAGTTTTATCGATTGTCTTTGCACTCTCTTTGCTTGAACAGGGAATATCCCATAGTTTCTCCGAATTCGAATTCTCTTCTTGATTCTCCTTAGGCTTATTTTCATAAGATGACTCCCCCTAAGTCTTAACTCTTCTCTTGTGTTCAATTTCTTCATCTATTTCCTTGTTCATTTGAGCAGCACAATTTTTCCAAAGCTTTTATTCCTATTAGGATGTAGTTGGTATCTAGTTTGTGTTCCTCCACTACCATCCTTGCATACTCTGCTCGTGCCATAGCTTGCTCGTTCTCTAAATAGAATTTCAGAAGATCTTGAACACGAAGTCCTCTAAATCGGAATCCTTAAAATACTGAATTTTTATTCCATGAGCATTTTTCCCTTTCAGGGGCAATCTTCAATTCCTTTTCGATTGGTTTGGATGCAAATTCTAAGGTTTCCTACTCAAAGATAAATTCATTATCTTCTATCAAAGCTTTCACAAAGTTTTCATGTCCTCCTCTCAATCTTGTGTTATGAAAATCTTTCATGATAGCTCAAGCAAATCTAATTTTCCTTTCTAGATAAAAAAACAGCTTGTTTAGCAAAGAAGGAATGAGCTAGATTTACAAGCTATTCGGTCTCCTATTTCATCCGGTGCACAAAAGTTGGAGCAAGTATTAGGGTAGATGTAGGAGTCACAAAATCTACAGGAAGTTTGACCAAAACCAAGCATGGAAAACTATTCCATCTTTATATCAATGGCTACTCTAAAGTTGTCTATCTTTTTGCCCATGTGTTCTACCTTCAAAAAGGCAAGGCTCGCCTTTTTAGACATGTTTTCTCTTAGCTTAATAAATTCATGAGCCATTTTGTCTTTCACTTCATCAACTTCCCGAAACATAGTCTTGTACAATTCCCGAACCTATAGTTTCAATTCATTATGAAAGTATAGAATGTGCTTTAATAGTTTAGAGTCGGTATTCTCACTCATCTCCTCTTCTTCTTCTTCTTCTTCTTCTTCTTCTTCTTCTTCTTAAGTCCGAGTTCCCATAGTGTGAGTTGACTCCCCCTCGGACTATGCTTCTTTCATTCCCGCAAGTTCTATTTCATTACATGTACCATCTTCCCTATTTTCATGAAGGAAGGCAAAGTATTCATCCATCATCTCTTTGTAGTATATCTCTTCCTCTTTTTCCAACTTTGTTCTTTCACTCTCTCGCTTTCATAGAAACTTCTCTTTCTTTCTGAATTTTCAGCTTGAATTACTCAAGAGTAAGATGATCCTCATATTTTGAGTCACTCATAGTATGCTTTGAATGATCGGAGAGATTCTTTAGATCTCGTGGCACCAATTGGAGCTTTAGGATTGCTAAGCTCTAGTCTATCCGAGCGACAAGTATTAGTTGAAGGTTTCTTTGAAGTAGGAGGGTCCAGGCAAAAGAGATTGTCAATATCCACGGTTCCTTTGCCAATAATTGTTCCTTTATTGTTTCCGTTAAAGGAGACATTTCCTCCATCAAACTTAGTAAGATTGATAAATATCTTGGAGTCTCCAATCATGTGTCTAGAACACCCACTATCAAGGTACCATTTATTTCTTCTTTCCATTGATACTTGCAAATATCAAAGGAATTCAAGCTTTTTTTGGTACCGAAATCTGTTTGGGTCCTTTTGGGTTAGAAGAGTTTGCAAATCTCAAGATGTCTCAAGTGGGTCTCTAGATTTTAGGATGATAACTTATGGAGTATTTTGACTGTCTTTTTCTAAACCTTTCTTTAGCTTTATGAAAATTATTTTTCAAGTCGCTTTCCTTTTGAAGACCAAGTCCATATTTGTTATAATAAGGAACTTGTATGGAAAGAATGTCTTATAACGTTTTTGAACTAGAGGAATTTTTTTTATTGATATCCGAAATGTACTTTTTAGAGAAACATTTTCCTTTTTCAAAGAGTCATTTTCTTTTCTCAAAGATTCTTTTTCGATTTTCAAATCTTCATCGATTTTTCTTTGATTCGAGAAAATTCGCTTTTGAGAAAACTTATCTTATGCCTTTGAGAAACACCATTTTGCTTTAAAAAGGCTACTTCCTTTTTTAATTGAGAGAGCTTTTTATGAGTAGTTTTATAGTCTAAACACGGTTTATCTATGCATTCGGATATATTAGAAGGGATTCTAGAACGACTTACCTCAAATTGATCCTTAGAGTTTGAGTTGACCATTAAACAAATGTTAGCAAATTCATCATCACTTTCACATTTTGTGTCACTCCAGGTTTTTGCCTTCGGGCTTTCTTGGATTTTTCATCCCTTCCTTTCTTCTTTAGGAGTAAACAATTAGGCTTGATGTGTCTACTTTTTTGCATTCGTAACAAATAATATCTTTGCTCTTATCTCTACCGCCAAATGATCTTCTTTGATTATATTGTTTGAAATCTCTTTTATCTTTGTAATTTTAAATTTCTTAGCCATTCTTACGAACTTCTTGACATTGAGTGCTAGTTCCTCATCGTCTTCATCTTCGGAATCTATGACATCGAAATCAACATTAGATTTCAAAGTAATAGATTTCTTACCTTTTGAATAAGTTTCCTCATTAATTCTTTCATCCTTGTTGGATTGAAGAGTTTCAATGAGTTCATCCATGGATAGAGGTGAGATCCTCTCGAGTCTCTTTAATGGAAGTTTTGATGTTCTCCCATTCTTTTGTGAGTGCCCTTAGGAGTTTGTTCACTCACATTGGTCCCGACACAGGTTGCCTATGATAGGTGAGTCCATTTACTATTTCAGTAAATTTATCAAATATTTCTTTCACCATTTTATTAGACTTCATTTTGAAAGCTTTGTACCGGTCGAGTCGACAGTATGTTAACTTTGGTCGACTTCACTCTGTCTGTTCCTTTATAGGTTACGTAGAGCTTGTCCCATATCGCGTTTGTATTCAGTGGGAGATAATACACTATAAAATGAATACATGGCTTTAGTATCTAGAGCATCTCTCTTTACTAATTTAGTAGCAATTAGAGCAACTGTGGGAGTAGTGTTGGTATTGTCCCTTGCATTTGAGCTACCCGAAATACTTGCGGATGGGTCAAGAACTCTTTGAACAACTTCCCAAATCTACGGGTCTTGGCATTTGAGATATACCTTGAATTTATTTTGCCAATCACCTGTACACCTTTCCCTCGAAGTAAGGTGGTTTGTTGTTGTTACCTCCTTTAATCCATGTGAGAGCAAAATTGCTAGCCAAAAAGATCGTTATCTCGTAAATAATAATACTTCAATAACAAGATGAGCCCCGGGCTCCGATACCATCTGTTGTGACTAGCATTATCACCTAGAGGAGGATGAATAGGTATTTTTAAGGATTTTAAGAAAATTAATGTTGAATGTAAATGAGTATGCTTAGAGCTTCATTCGGATGACGATAGCTAGTGAGTTTAGAGATATTTTCAAATGTAGTGCATTGCACAATTTAACTATCACAGTAAATAATCGATAGAGCAAGAGAAAACGGAATGTGCACAAAGGGTTTATTGTGGTTCGGCTTTGTTCAAGCCTACGTCCACTTCTTCACACCGGCAGCCAATCGGCTAGATTCTACTAGTGAAAAGCTCAAAGGTTACAGCTTGTTGAGTAGATTTCTTAACACTATTACACTCGTATGTTCTCTAAGTATTACGAGTGTAGGATTAAAGGTTCGTGAAGGATGTGAAGATATTTTGATCTTGAAATTTTGAATTCTTTTCCCCCATACATTCGTTCTTCAATCTTGAAGTGTTCTTTTATACTCTTCTATCTCCAACTGCCCATTGTAAGATCTCTAGAGGATCGCTCTCCAAAACTTTCCCTGCTTGGAGGAGATTGTATATAAAGGATTTCTTAGCCGTTGAAGTCGATAAAGAAAAGAGTCCCCATTGGATCAAATCGTCCATACAATTGTGATCCCGAGTTCCTATAGATAGATTACTCCATTAGGTAAGTCATTCTTATCTCCGTTGATCCACGTCCCCGATTGATCTTTATGATTGAGACTCTCCAAGTACGAATCCAGCTTGATCAATAGCCGTTGTGATGATATAATATATCAATTAAAATCATCTTGAATAGATATCTTTATAATCCGGTCGTTGCATGTGAAATACTTCTCTCGAGCTTGAGCATCATTCCAACGTCTCGAGTTCACCACTCAATGTTTGAACTCGATACGAAGTCTAAGTCCCTTAGAACTACGTCCGAGCCTTTTCTCGCGATTAAATCCTATGTAACCCATACCTAAGGATAATATGCAAAATAAGTATTTCATTGTATTAACTCCGATTAAGAGATTATGGATTTTTTTTTTGTCAATTTCAAAATCGGTTAGGAATTTTTCTCCACACCTTGCACTCTACCCATCGAGTAGATTTGATAGAAGCATAATCAATCTCGGAAATCATGGCCCTACAATCCTTAAATTTTTCAAAAATATGGAAATCCGAAAACTTTGTTGAAACTATGGCTATGTAGTTCTCTTTAACCATATTTGTGTCGGCCTTCACTATTGAAGTGTTCTTGTCTTTGAATGTGTTCTTGCGGTGTGATAACTCAAACTTTCACTTGCTTGAGTAAAAGGTAAATTAATATTAACGGGTTCAGATTATTAAACAAATTTAGAAGAGTTATTATTGGCCCAATAATAGTTTTAGAGACACTATGTGATTAATTAGAGTTTTATCGATTCAACTATATGTAAAATGGGACAATCGGAGGCGAGGGAACATTACTTGGCCTCATGTGGACACATGGGGTGCCACGTGGCAGCATATAAGGCCACGTATTACCGCTACATGACATGTGGCATATGGTGGACACGTGTCACAGCCACATAACACATATCGGACACATGTCAATTCACCGGTGACACGTGTCGTCGTGTTTTTCTTCAGCACTAACGCACCATGGGGTGACCCATGGTAGCATATAAGGCCACGTATTACCGCTACATGATATGTGGCACATGGTGGACACATGTCACAGCCACATAACACGTATCGGACACATGTCAATTCGCCGATGACACGTGTCGTCGTGCTATTCGTCAAGCACTAACTCGCCAAAGCCGACTAGACTTGACCTGCTTCCCTTATATAAATATCGACGTTAGTTCATTTCGTTGTGCGATCGTCGAGAACATGTTGTTACTCTGTCGAACCATCATCACATTGGATTTGTGAAAATCGAGGTCGGCCTATGGCTTTGTAGCACCAATCCATATGTAGTGTCCCGGTTCTACCACACCTTTAGGAAGGCTTTTCGAAATTTGCATGCATAAGACTAATTAAGACGGCCATACATAAACAAGCTCATGGAACTCAAAACAACCAATTGGCACGTACGCTTATAAAAAGAGGTTATGGCCTTTCATGGGTTCACCGATCGGATAACACGCGCTAACAACTAAACATCTAGAGCACAAAACATTCGGTTTGATAATATCATTAACTAGTTTTTTACAAAAGTTCAAAGTCTATGAGAGCTTCACAAGTTACGATAACTACTCTCGGCTTAACGGCACTCTCGGCGGACTTCATATTCACCACCACCAATATCCATGGATATCTCTTTGTTGCCGACATCACTAGCTAACTATGTTAATCTAAAAAATAGTTATCCCATGAAGGGTGAGCTCAACCGCTCCGTGAATAAATGTCTAACCCAATAGAATGTAAGCATTGAAGTTAGAATACCACATTAACAATTCTTGAGTCCCAAGGCATGCATGTAAGGCAATTCACATATGAAATTTCTTTAAAAAAACTCATGAATTTCTTTTGTAATGCAACACCTGCTCACAAAGAGACCATTCTCTCCGAAACGCACAGGGGAGACATATCATCACTAGAAGCATCCCCGAATCACACAAATGATGGCCCTCATGGAACGCATCCTACGGCATCTCTAAGCCAAAGGTATCCCCCGGATCACACAACGGAGACATCCCCGAATCATACAAAGGGAGGATCTTGATTCCATACCGACTCCACGGGGCATCGTCGATAAACCTCATGGTGGGATAATCTTTCATTTCACCATGAAATGCCATGCAATGCATACACAATGCAATCTTAACCTCGTCGACGTACATAAGATTCAATATAAATGAATGAGCCACATCATTCTCATGATCATGCCTTTTTTATAAATTCAATGCGGAAACCAAGCATATTAAGCGAGAATTCAAGAATACAATCGGGATTTCAAACCATCGACGTATGATTCTAACGTCAATCCAAACGAACCATAAAAGTTAGAAATTGACCTGTGTGATAACATAAATTTCAATATCCATAGACAACAAACGGATGACGAACGAACAACGACGTATGAGCGAGGGTAATAACAGAGGATTTTGACAAGAGCCTACATCGATTTTTATTTATAATGGGTTAATCGGCTTAGGCTAGTGAGCTTGTCAACAAAGCAACTTGCAGTGGAGTCGGATTTTGATGAGTCGGCAACTTGCAGTTGGTTGTAGTAGAGTCGACTTATGATGAGTCGGCAGCTTTGCAATTGACCACGTGGTGATACATGTCATGTGCTTGTGACACGTCCCGCTTTTTCCTCGATTGTCCTAATTTCGTGCATATTTGACTCGATGAGACCTAAATCTAATACATAGTATCCCTAAAATAATAATTCCACCATAATAAAAATCTTTTCGAGCTTGTTTACTATTAATTCAAACCTGACGAGTACTAATCTGCTTATAAATTAAGTTGATGGAAAACGCTGATCATCAAACCATAGCAGCCATGTGTCATTTCTACATCGTTCTTCCCGAATAAACGAGGCAAGCGGATCTATAGTCTTTAATACTAGACTGACTATAGCTTGCCATTATGAGCAGTATTTGTCGATTTGTCATGGTTGTGATGACTTCAATTTGAATGATTCCCGAGTTTCGATATTCTATCCTTTGAGTAACTTGAATTCTGGTTTGATTATGAGATTCTATCCTTCCCGGATTCCGATTTGATTCGGAGATTTTATTCTTTGTATACCTTGAATTCCGTCGTGTCGACTCTAATTGCAATCATGCGATTCTATGGCTGGTTTAGTCGTTTGACTTAGTGGTCCCGCTTATAGAGGAGCTTCGACTTACTCCCGTTGATTAATCATTTTTTAGATGAGCAAGTCGGTAAGGAAAAACATGTATGGGAAGTGAAGTTCATGAAAGGGGATGACGTTGGTGGATTGGTAGTAGAATACCTTCCTTTGTAAATCCTCCTAGTTTAATCTGTGTAAATAAAGAAGTGTTGTATTTGATAAGAATATGAATTATGTAAATCAATTTGCTGAATGATTTTACTATTGTAAATATGTGTGTTGTCCAGTCAGTGAAACCATGCAAAGCCGTACCCTATATTAGATGTGTCTGTCGTATGGTGTTTGGTGGTTTATCATGCACCTATTTTGTATGGCCATCTGTATTGTCTTAATTAATCTTCTACATGCATCAATTATATAATGAAAGTCTAAAGAAGAAAACGGGTTTGGTAAGGTTTAGGTGAGGTGGATTGGGACGCTACATGCGATGTAGTGACCCTCCTTGCCACAAATAAAGCAGCAACCTTTTTTCTTTTTCTAAGGCTTCTTAGAATTCTGTCTTCTCTTGCGTTTCAAATCTGGTGGGTTTTGGATTAAAAACTATTTCCCTCCGCAACATTCATTTTGGAATCACACAAAACATGTCAAGCAAACTTGACTATTTCTCAATGCAAAGATGTTTTTATATTTGCTCCAAAGTGATGTCCTCCGACTTATGCAACATCCTCTTTCCATATTCCTTCCAACTTAGATGCAATTTTACATTAATTTCTCTAACTTGAAAAGATTATGGAACGTCCATTTTGAAGGCACTAATTTTATTAACTAGCACTTGCAATTCATGGACTTGCTCCAACAAGGATTTTGTATCAACGAATTTGAAGTCAAAGTACCTAGCAATCAAATATTTATTCGTACATTGATCCTTCGCTTTGTACTAGAACTCGAGGGCATTCCAAATTTCCCTGGAAGATTTCATCTCGATGAAAAAATCATATAGTCGATCGGATGGTGTGTTCAAAATATGTCCCCCTATAGAGCAATTCATCCTCATCATGTTTCTTTCTCTCATTGTTGACCCTTTAAACATCTTCGGCACTCGGTTGGCCTCCTTCAGTGGTACGCTCCATCTCCTCTATAGGCATCAAACTAGGATCGAGGATGTAGGAAATCTTCGGGCGATAAGGAGAAACATCATCTTGTTTCTCTAGCGAGCAAAATTGTTTCTGTCAAAATTGTCCAATTTCACCGTATCTTGATTCATCACCTTGATTGATTCGACTCCATTGTTGAACGGATAATTCCTTAAAATTATTGGGAAATTTAGTAAATAAGATGAACAATGAAATCATACTCTAAAGCGTGATAGCACTTTTTAAGGAATTATTTACCCCATAACGTTGCCAATGGCTTCTAGCAAATATCGTCCGAGATATAACAAAGTCTCAAGCAAGAATATTATATAGCAATTATAATATTTCTCCAAAAACTCTATAAAAAAACAATCAAAAAAGGAGGTTGTATCTCTTTTGAAAAGAAACGAAAATCTGAAAAATTGAAAAAGTAAAGTTTTGAAAATGAACGTAATAGTTGAATATATAATGAGAAAAGAACACACATTTTCGCATATGAAAAGTAGTTAATTCTCATACAATTCTTCATTTTCGAATAAACGAAAGTCATTTATTCCGACAAAAAAATTTATTGTCCAAAAAAAATATTTTATTCCGACACAACTTTTCATTGCTTGAAAACAGTTAGATCTAAAAGATTGCAACCTTTCGAATGTTTTAAAAAAGTAATAAAAATTCGAAATTAATAATAATAATAAAATATTAACTTCAATTCCTACGTGAACAATCGCGTTATTTCTATATGGCTCAACAGCTTAACTATTGTTATAATTTCAAAAATAAAAAAAATAACCATTGAATAGTGCCAATTTCGGACCGCAAGAATGTAAAGTGCTAAGTACACCAAATAATCGTGCACCCGCACGCGGGTATAGTGGGGTCTAGCCCACTTGCTCATTTTTTTATTTGAAAAAAATATAATAGCCTTCTTACTAATAAAGTGACTTGCACTCTCCTATGTCGAACAAAAGAAAAGGCACTTTTGTTTGCTTTACAAACAAACTTCAACGGTTGGTAATGAGGCTTTTATCATTGACTAATTACTTTTTTAGCAAAACCATGGATCATTTTTAGAAAAAATATTTTTCAAATTATTTGTTTTTTGTGAAATAAACAGAGCCGTAATATCTTTTAAGCATGAGCCTGATGTGCTAAAAGACAAGTCCTCTCTGCCACTTAATGTGGAGCTTAAGGCATTATGATATTTTGTTAAACAATTTCTTTAGAAAACAGAAAACGATAAGAAGAGGGGATTATTACTAGTGAACTTCTCTGTTGAAATCATAAGGGTCGTACATGTTGGGAAAAACGCAATGTACAAATGTGCAAAATTATTTGAAAAACAAACACACGTAAACGTATTGGAAAAATACGTGACAATGTTTTGTTGTATTAAAAAATAATAATAATAACACGTGGCGATAGCTTAAATAATGATCATGTAAATCAAATAACGTTTTTAAAGAATCTTCGATACAAGTGAAGAATACGCCAATGTTACAATCAAATTAGACTAATAAATATGGCCATAAAATTGTAGTAAATTAAACAGGAGGTGAGGTACAGCTAATCGAATCTCATTAAGGCAATTAAATCCTGCCAACGGTGCTTAGTAGTTTCATGAACTATGCCTCCCAAGATACAACACCTCGAACCTGTTTGTATAGGCACTATACAACACGACTCAATCGAACACACTCGATACCAACACACTTAGAGCACAACTACCTAAGAATATACAACACCTTAAACATGTTCGTATCAGCACTATATAAATAAGACTCAATCGAACACTGCTCGACACTAGCACACTTAGAGCACAACTACCTAAGAATTTTGGGGGCACGAATTGAGATACGTCTCCTAAAGACAAATGACACTCCCGTGTACTCGAGAGCTTAAGAAATTCCTTCGTTAACTCATCCATAAACTATTGCAGGGTCGTAAAGAAACGCTGCATTAACGCGTTCGTTAATTCGTCCACAAACCCACTGCGCAAAAGCTGCAAAAACGCCTGTAGACTACTCAATATCACCTTTTAAACTCCTCATGGTTGGCACAATTGATTGGGACGTTGGGGATTTTCCGGCGTAAGAATCGGATGTCACTTGTTTAAATATTATAAATCGCGTGCAAACTACTTTAAGTCAGGGTAACTTGCATAAGTCAAAATCGTAAAGTCCAGCATTAGACTTAACCTGTTCATTGAGCTTGTGGAGTGTTTATGAACATCTAATTGTTGCATTGAAATGTAGAAGTACTAATTCTTAGAGATAAATAAGACTGATTTTGGTTTGAAGAGGTAAAGTTTCACTTGGACTTAGGTTTCTACTTGGCATATGGTGATAGAGTACAAGAAGATTGGTAGCATGTTGTTTGTAGGATTGGAGCAAGTGACCTTTGTTGTACACTTACTCGAAAACTCACAATCCATCAAAGTCAATTTGAAATGGGTGAGGATGAAACTAGCAGAGAAATTAACGAACAATGATAAGCACACTAAACATTTACATATTTCGATTCGAATACCGGTACCTACTCAATGAGGAGAGCTAGATATAAAAAATCTACTTCAATTGGAGAATTATATAGTTATAGTTAATAACTCAAATACTCATGTGTTTCCCGAGTTCGAGCACACAAATTCTCACAAGCTTTTATGTTTCTCTCATCAAATTTCTTTCAAGGCCTATGAGGACACTCCTCTCAACTGTGATCGTGTTCTATGTCAAAATATACCAAACTGGGCTCTTAGAACGTAATTTTTTGCTTAAACACGAAGAGAACGAGGCCTCCGGACGTCCGGCCAAAGTGACCTAGCCTCCTAAACCAATTTGGTGGAAATCTTCTATATCGAACGTCAGACCAGCAACGTGTCAGAGGTCCAAACCTAACTCCGTTCACCAAATTCAGATCCACAGTAGCTCATCGACTTCCGAACCTAGCTTGAATTTTGGACATCCGACCCGTGTCAATAAATAAGCTAAACTTCGTCGTCTTCTATATGTCAAACTGAGTCGATTCTTGCTCATATTTAGCTGAAACTCGAGCCACAAAATAAAATAAAAAAGAAATCTCCAGTTGGTTGATTTATTTTTGTCAATATTTGATGGTACCGAAGGGCATTAACCATCTGATTTTTACTTCTTAAGTGTGTTTATTTTGCGAAAAATGAATAATTTGAAATATTTTTTTTTACAAAAATGAATGAACGAAACACATTTTCATTGTCCACGAAAAGAGAAAACGTTTAGACATAAAAAATTGTGAAATTGCTTTTCATTGACTAATTAATACAAGCAATACAAATGATCATTTTCAAGAAATTTTGCTTTCAAATCCTTCATTTTAAAAAAAATAAACGGAGCCTTTATATTTTGAGAGGATCCACATTAAAGCAGTCGTTGGTTATTTGATCTTAGTGAAGGGTGGGACTGCTGTTACTCAAGCTGTGCAAAAGACCTTTTACGCGAATCACATCCGCAACCGTTAGATTTAGAAAGATAATTAGTCGATAAAAATGTAACTACTCATATCAACCTCTTAACCGAAGAAATAAACCATATATAAGCAATATTTTACTAGGCCAATTAAGGAAAAAGTCAAAATAATAGCTTGAAATGCCCTCATTTTTCTTAAACACAGGCACTGAAGTGAACCATATTTCAAATAAGAGCTTGAAGTGCTCAAATCATCTCAAAGAAAGGCCTAATCGAAGGACATTTTGGTCATTTGTATTTTATTTTTTTTTCTTTTTTTTTTTTTTCTTTTTCTTTTTCTTTCTTCCCTTGCCCTCGCCCTAGCACAGCCGAGGTTCTTGGGGCCGAGTGCAAGAGCCCAATCGTGGTCGGGTTGATCTCGTCGATGAGATCCGTGTCTTCAAATTTGTGTTCGGCCAATTCGATTGGTCATCTTTGGGATCTCGTTGATCAAGGCATTCTCGATAATCCCCTTCTTGGAGGGGTCCGAGTAGCTGCCTTGCAACGAGGCATTGCTGGGTTCGGCGAGTAACGATGAGGATAAGGGAGGGATGGTGCGTTGGGAGAAGGAGAGCAGCAAGGAGAACAACAATAGCAATGGACAATGCATGAAGATGAAGCCTAGGCTAGGGCGAGGTTGCCCTCGCCCGGGTTGGGAAAGTGATGGCAACTCTCCCTCAACCGGCGAGGGTAGGGGGAAGCGAAGAGGGGGAAAAAATTCAAAAAAGTAAAGAACGACAATGCCCTTCGTCCGGCCTTTACTTGAGACGACTTCGGCGTTTTTAGCCCTTATTTGAAACAATGTCTACTTCAGGTGTTTGTAGAGCATCGAAGACCCTTAATTGGAATTTTCCCGTCGATTTATGTATGACAAACCCATAATATTAAAAAGAAAACACTATAATATGCCATATGATTTCGTATGTCCGCAAAGCATCTGGTCACGTTGGGAAAGCATCTCGTTTTGGGTAGGGACGGAGGAACCACAAACTCCCAACCTGTTGGGTCTCCTTTGGGCCAAACAAAAAATAAATTTATAATAATTATAACCAAAATAAGTGGAGAAATAAAAATTGAAAAAAAAGAAAAGGCATGTTGGGTGGGTCGCCCTCACTTTGAACTTTGATTTACTAAAAATATTCATTTATATGCTAAAAGTAAAAACTAAAAAAATATAAAAAGTTGGAGCCTCGTGCTTTCCCTCCTCTTTTTTTCTTACCAACCGAAAGACCTAACGGTAGAAACTGTGCCGAGTGCGTTGACTAATTTACAAGCCATCATTACAAACCGTACCGCAACCGCAAGAAAAATCATTGAACTCGCCAATTACCTTTTTTGTTCTTAATTCGACAATTTTGACCGAAAGGGGTCCAAAATTAGGCGTGTTTCTAAAACGAACAATGTCACGAAAAAATTTTAAATTGATATATCCGTGATAAACTTATTTCAAATTAATTTTGTGAGCATCAAAAATTTCAAACCCAGACACTTGTGATAAATTGATCATCTATTAGGTTTTCTTAAATTTTACCATCAAATAGCTATATGTTGGGCGACATGTGGCGGTTGACAGTATATCGGTTTGAAATTTTTATGTTCCATTTATCACAGTGTATCGATTATAGATTTTTCGTGGCATTAACTCAATTAACGGAAACTAATAAAGGGTAAATCATGTCATAAGTGTATCGGTTTGAGATTTTTGATAGTCAAAAATTAATTTGGATAAATTTATCATAGGTATACCATTTTGAGATTTTTTGTGGTCAAAAAATTAGTTTGGAATAGAATTATCACTTATGTACCGGTTTGAGTTTTTGAAAATTAAAAATTAGTTTAGGATAAATTTGTCACTTGTTATCGGTTTAAGATTTTTAATAGTATTAACTCTTTGGTAAAAGAATTAAAAAAATAAGAATTTTGCGTGGAAGTATTGGATGATTGCTTCACCTAATTAACCTGCTAAATCAAGGGTTTTCCCATTAGCTCTATCGTGGAGAGGTTGTTGTGTCGATGTTGCACATGAGCTACACATGCATGCTCGCGTTCGATTGCTTTGTCTTTTAGACTCTTGTGGTCGCACCTCGAAATATTTGACTTTTGAGTTTGTCAGATGAAAGAAGTCAAAATTTTCATTCTCCAATTATCTTGTCGGCTAATCGAGGGGATGAGTCTAATCCCACGACTTGTTACACAATCATGGGAGATAATGGGAAGTGCCAAGTTTTAAGGTTATGAAATAATGCGCCAGTGGATACATTTGTTTCGCAAAGATGTTTTAAATATAGACAACGATATATGTCTAAACATTTTTAAATCACACGACTGAAGCAAAATAAATTATAGACAGCGTTTTACAATCAAAGCAAAACTCATAAGTATTATCTTGTAATCTCTCACAAAGAACTTATTCAGAAAACTCACAAAAGAAAACACTGACGCTTCTCTTGTCTGGTTGAATGTGCTAAAACCAAAATCCACCTCTTTGTCCAAAATATGAGAACTCTTTTGGCCAAATCAGACTAAAAATCCAGCTCCAACAAGGATTTATTGTTCGGTCAACCAAGAGTACCAATCAAGACTTTTCTAATTCAAATCACATGGCCACGCTTCGAATCGAGTTCATATTCATGGGTTCAAATTCGAGACTTAATTTAACAACTTTTCATCCGTGCTCAAGGTGCATAACCAAGTCATGTGGTCATCATCCATACCAACTCTCCCTCCCAACGCTCCGACGGCATTCGACCATCATAGACATCTATCAAGCCTAAGCTCAATTTGGACTCATCTAGGGAGACGAACTCAGTCCACATGATCGAAGGATTCTCGGCCGCAAGAAGGTCGCCACTCGAGTGCAAAGGCTGGTCCACCCCCAACCGTCACAAGATTTTTAACCACGATTTTTTTTCACAGTGAAGCCATTTGTTAAAATTTTTTAAAAAAAAAGGTCTGTCAATTTCGAAACGGCATTTTTTTATGCATAATCAATGCTTAAAACACGAAAACATATTTTTACTAAGTTTACTTAACAAGTTTTACTTGGAGAACTCGTTAACAAGACCCTTTTTTTATGAAAGGGAATGAAGATCTCGCGCGCGTGAACTCTCCCGGCGCGAGACCTTTCCTTTTACTCAACATATTTGTTGTCACTTCTTCACCCTCTTAACCTTTCGATCTTTGGCAATTTCTTGCCATCATCATGAGAGGTTGGTAGATCTTTTGAACGAGTGGAGAGCTAATCGATTTCGCCGGTGCAAGAGAGGGAAGCACATTGATTGACCAAAACGCAGGTGAGGTTGACTGAGACAATCATTGTCGATTTCGGATCCCAAGGCCCATGCCATTGAGCACCTCATCATTATGAGTTAGTTTGTCCCCTAGACATTTCCCCTCTAAAATGGTAACTTATTTTCCCTTTTTCTAACAGCTAATAATGATGTTAAATTCCCTTTCCCCCCCCCCTCCTTAAAGTATAAAATTATTGTACGTGATCAAAGCAATCCCGCATGCATGCTTTTGCAGAGTATTCTTTAATTTCAGCTCCATTTCGGTTACATAATGATGTAAGGCCGTATATTTTAGACCATTGAAAGCAACGAAGACGAAAAGTATAAACATCGCCAACAAGGGTCATCTTCTTCTCGGCCACATATTTAGAAAAAAAAAACAAGGACAAAGATATTCTCATTTTTGAAGGTCCTAGAAAAAATGTACGAACTTCCACCGAAGAACACAAATATGGACCCTCTGGCTTTCCGTCCATTCTAGATTATGTGAAATTTCATGTGGTTTACAGCACCGACGTGTGCTATAGACACATCGACTGTTAGGAGTCGACGCATAAATCATAACGAAATAATGCGTAAAACGAGAAAAAGAAATCGAGATACAATGTTTATCCCGATTTGCCTTTAAATTAGGGCTACATCCAAAGATTATTCCATTATAGTTTGCAACTCTCACCTCTCTACTACATCCCTCAATTAAAAGAGAAAGAGATAATATACAACAATAGTTATTCATGGGTCCAAACTTAACCCTCTAGTGTCCAAAGCATGCACTACCCTCTTGAGATCCCCATTGGGGTGGCTCCTCGGGACCCCAACCCACTCATCGAAAAGCCTAACCTCCATGCTATCATATCAATAGAGAGTATAAACCACACCCCAACATCGACAAGGCTACACATCAAGCCATGATCGGAGAATTTCTCTAATCTTGTGACTGATTGCTTACAATTATATATATCATCAGCCTTAAATATGCATACAGTTGATGTCCATACTGGAAACGTACCAATCAAAGACATGATGCAAGGAAGTTGCCACGAAACTCACCAAACAAAAAGGCAAAATACATACAAACCGCCTTAATTTTAATCATCTCACTTTAAAAAATGCATCTTTCGCATCCTCATTCAAATTCACATGATTGAAAAGACCAGTTTATCCTCCTTTAAAGAACCCCAATCGCCCCCAACCCCCTTATCTTTCCACCACCCCATCACTACCATAGTACCACCCAGGATCCTCATTTGTGTCCGACCGCCGTCTGTACCAGCGGCACCGCCTCTACTGTCGCTCTCGGCTCTGCTTTGTATCCTCTCTCTCGATCTCGGCTGAGGAAGAAAACAACCTTAGATCGAGTTTCTCGGTGACGACTAACGGGCCTGGACATACGACGAGGAGAGTGGACGATTCCATTTTGACCGGGCAATAACCACTTAAGCAACAATTAGCTACTATCCTTACACATACACACTCAAGGCCTCTTTCTATCTCAGTGGTCGTTTGAGCAAAAAAACAGAAAAGATAAGGAAAAAAACTTAAAAACTTCTCAAAACGATGTCGTTTGAGCCCGTCGAACACGTCAAATCGTCGTTACATTCTCCAACTCTGTATATTCAGTCATCCATTGGCTAGCCATTCAAGCAGCAATTAGCCAACGTGGGCCATTATAAAAAACAGGGTTAGTTTATTTCCCAAAAAACTCAAAATTTAAAAAACATTTTCTCAAAAACGGTTGGTCACATCTCATAGAAAAATAATCGACAAAAAATGTTTTCACCATCGAGAACAACTTATGCCTAACTATTTTCGTGGACGGTGAATATATCTTGCATATATTTATTTTTGTAAGCGATTATTTTTTGGAAAATGTTCTTCAAATCTTGAGTTTTCCGTGAAGCGAAACACCCCTTAAGCATATCTCTAACAAGTGATGGAAAATGTTTACAGAACTCTGGAAATAAAAGGGAAAATGAAAAGGAGAAACAAAAATTGAGAGAGGGGGATGGGCCATGGCTTGGGTAAAGATAGATGAATCTTCCGATACGGATGATCTTGTCTTCGCAGCTAACGACCACCCTCGAAGAGTTGGCACCCTCCAAATAGTCAAAGGCGCCGAGATTTTGCCAAAAATCTTGAATGGTTATATTACAATATAGAGAAGCAGGGGAAAAAAAAGTGGACTTACTTGATATTTTTTGTCTTTCGGGGAGATTTACCACAAAAATCCTAAACTTATTACAATTGTGACAATTCAATCATAAACCTTTTTTATTTTTATTTTTACTTTTTTTTTTTGCCAATTTAGTGCTGAACATTTTGTATATGTCCTAATTCAATCGATCCAGTTAATATTGGCCGGACAATGTTGACGTGACGCCTTGGCGTACATAATTGTCAATAATATTGTCACTTTTTTCTCGAATTTTCTATGCAATTTTCCTTTTGTCTTTTCTTTATTTTTATTTTTTATTTCCTTCATCCTCTAGCCGGTCGCCGGACCTCGGCGATCGACTAGAGGCGAGGACCTCGCCGGCCACTAGGGAGGGCAAGCCTCGTAGTCGCCGGACGAGGTCGGCGTCTCCCCTCGCCGGCCCTCGCCTTTGGCCGGTCGCTAAGGTTTGGTGGTGACCATGACTAGAGGAAAAAGGGAAGGAATAGAAAGAAAGAGAAAGAAAAAAAAAAAAAAAAGAAAAAGTAAAAATTGCTAAAGTCAGATCTTGGTCGCGCCAAGTAAGATGGCCGGCGTTCACGTTAATATTTTCGATCAAAATTAATCGAGATAATTTGAATTGGCATAAAAACCAAATGTTTAGCACTCAATTGACCAAAAAAAAATTATGACTGAATTGGCATAAATTTAAAAATCTTTTGGTAATTTTCAGAATAGAGGGATAGGGGTCGGGATCAATCCATCCATAGTATCGAAACCCTCAGCTTAACTTAAACTAAACTAGAGTTGCACGACCTCCGCCTCAAGTAGATTAGTCTCCTCGCACAAGATTAGCCACGTTCCTCGAAACCTCCTCCACCATCTCTCTTTCTCTTCGTCTCTTCCTTCGGTGGCGCCGCGCCCGCCGTTCTCCGGTCAATCGCGAAAAGAATTAAAAAGATGAAAAATAAAACTAAAAAAAAAAAAAAAAAGCAAAAAGACAGAAAATCCAAAGTGTGGGACAAAACATCAACAAAGGAGAGGGAAAAAGTCATAATATCGCCAAAGGGAAATTGTCAAAAAAGGTGTCACGGCAGTGCCCAATGTCACCTTCGACACAAAAAATTCTCCCCGCTGCTGCCACTCATCTTTTGGTCTTTCTTATTACCTGAGAAGGTGGGGCGTGGGGCACTCCCTCAGGCGATCCTTCCTCTATATATGTACATAGGAATCCCACCTCTCGCCTTCACCACTCGCCTCTTTCTTTTGTTTCCTTCACTTCATATCTTACTCCTTTGACTGAAGCCTAAAAGGCAAAAACATATCAACCCCATTCACACACGCACAGATACAGAACCAAGCAAGCAAAGCTCGGCGCTCACTTCAAGCCAGAGGAGCAGGAGGAGGAGGAGAGGGATGAAGGAGAGCAGCGGCGGGGGGCGGAAGCAGGGGACGCCGTCGCCGTGCGCGGCGTGCAAGCTGCTGCGGAGGAGGTGCGCACAGGACTGCGTGTTCGCCCCCTACTTCCCGGCAGACGAGCCCCACAAGTTCGCCAACGTCCACAAGGTCTTCGGCGCCAGCAATGTCAACAAGATGTTACAGGTTCACACCCCTACTTTTTCTCCTTTTGAAGCAAATTTTGTTCCCCTCTACTCCACTCGAACTCTCTAACTTCACCAAGTTTATATAATGTGATGCACCTCATCTCCTCATCTGTGTAAGATCATGTGTTACTTGGGGTAAATTTATCATGGTTGTGTCAATTTGGAGTTTTTTATGGTTAAAAAGTTAATTTGAAGGTAAATTTGTCACAACCGTACTAATTTAAGGTTTTTCGTGATATTAAACCTAGATTTATTTAAGCGGATGGTTCTCCTGAAGCGCCGAGCTATAAGTATAGTTCTTGCTTCTTGCATTGCTTTTCGTGAGGATCAGTTGCATATATTAGGTCTGTTCAATAACCTTTTTTCTCCTTATGGTCCACTTTTCTCCTTATATTTTATGGTGGTAATACGTGGCTAATGGAAAGACAACCAATGGTCGTATACCAAATAATTTTGCTTTTGTGTATAATTCTTCCAAGGTCTATAAATGTCTCCCTCGTGTTAAAAGATTCAGACATGAGAGGGATTGATTTGAGTCTTATAACTTGAGAGATTAAATCTGTACCTATGGAAAAATAATAGATAGTAGGGACATATAGTAGGCTCACTAAAGTCCTCAAGCTAGGTGGATAGGATAACAAGTCTCCACAAACACAACAGATGATATATATAGGGTCAACTTGAGCTTTAGTCTACATATAACGTTAGTTACTAAGAAAAGTGACCACAATTAAGTGCTTGAATATACGTACTATTAGAATGTCCAATCTAAAAATTTAAGCCATTAAGTGAAAGAAGATAAAATATAAACCCTATATATAAACTATTTCAAATAAATTCATACCACCACCCACGGGCAAAATGGACCGAAAATAATATGTGTAATTGTTGAACTTGGAGTCTTACATGTGAAAATCAGGCTATAATGCTATTTCAGCATGTCCAATCTGAAAATTCAAGCCGGTGGAAGAAGACTACGTGCATATGATGCAAAATATGAACCTCATAAATAAGCAATAAGAGCCAATTTATGTACCATCTTATTTACAGAGTGTGACTTGTTCAAAAATATGTATCGAAAGAATTACCATAATACTTCACAAGTAAAACAAGTTGTGCGAACTTTCTTATTAAGATGTCTCTAAACATTACTCAACTAGTAAACTTAAAGAAATTCTATGTAATAATGCAAGCTTCCGTACAAAGGTCCACATAAACACATTTGATGCCACTCGCATCAACCTTTTTCAACAAAAATCTTTAGATATAATCATCTCGCTTGCGTCATTTTGCTAAAGGGTTCAAAGTCATCTCTCTCTCGAGGTACAACTTTAATCTCATTTCTTTTCCCCCTATTCGATTTTTTTTTGTTGGGAAATCATAAAATCTATAATTAAAAATAGCTCGACAATGTTAGAATACTTAAATATCAAATCGCATTATCTAACAGTTTAAACTTTATAGTCTAGATGGAAATAGTCCCAACAGACTTTATAAGGTATCAGAGAAAAAGTTCCGCTTAAATCTTTCTAAACCCCTTATTCCTTGCCTTATTAAAATTTTTCATGAGTCCAGCTTATCTATGAGAAGGAGACTTTTAATTATTTAAATCAAGCATTTATCTTAACAACTTAAGTTCTTGAAAGAGTTCAAAGGGTCTTCCAAAATCTGACGGGCAACAATTCTATTCTTAGACAACTCTTATTTACCGAAAATGCGATAAAACACCGGGGCACTAATCAAAAGGACAAAAAGGGAAAGAAAACCCATTTTTATTGTGTTGGGATAGCTTTTTTCGAAAACGCCTAAAGCTGTACACACTCATGACAAAGCAGGTACATTAAAAGAAGTTTCATGACTATATGTCTTCATCTTTGATGTCCATTCATTGTTAACCCTAACCTTTTTTGACAGTTTGTTGCAGAGGGCACACACTCTTTGAGAAAAAAGCACAAAGAGAACGTAGAAAAAGAGTCTGTCCATACAAAACCAGTGAAAAAAAAAAATTAAGATTTGGTTTCTAGATTCTACCCTTTTTTCTACGTCCAATTTCACAATTTTTATTGGATCACGTGAAGTTGTGTCCCACCAAAAACGATAGTTTATTTCCACAAGAAAATTGGACATTCCACTTCTAGATTTTTCCTTTGGGGTCCCATTTGATTTATGAATATAAAAAAATCAGAGAGAGTAACTTTTAAGTAGCCACTTACACGTGGTGTGGGCCAGACATGTATGAAAAAAAAAAAATTAGTCACGAGTTCAATTTATTATCCTTACTTTCGTAACTTAAGAGAATTACAATAAATAAGAACATTTAATAAGTATGAGGACAGATACTTCAATTTATGAAGTCACAAAATTGATTCGAATTAATTTAAGCACTTTTGGAGCATCTTCACGCATCACCAAGTACATATTGTCATTAACGCACTTGTGCGAGAAACTTCCCAGGACCTACCGGAGCACCAGAGAGGAGACGCCGTGAGTAGCATGGTCTACGAAGCCAACGCCAGGGTGCGGGACCCGGTATACGGCTGTGTCGGGGCAATATCATCCCTCCAGCAGCAGATCGACATGCTTCAGAGCCAGCTCGCCCAGGCCAAGGCCGAGGTGGTGCACCTCCGAGTCTGGCAGAGCGCCACCCTGTCTAACCATGGCCCTGGCCCGGCCAGCCCGAGCAACAGCGGGTCACCCTCCTCGCGGCTCATGGCATCTCAAGGCAAATCCATTTTTGACATGGACATGATGGTGGACCAACCTGGCTTGGGAGATTCAATCTGGTGAAGCTGACCTCGACCTTTTTCTAAATCACCATATACCGAGAACACTTTGGAGCCTATGATCCTGAACCAGCTTTTTTCTTCTTCTTTTTTCTCCTCATTTGAAGAAAATCTTAGATTTCGATTCGATGTAAATCCCACATGAGTTGTAGAAAGGCGGCGCCGCCATGTAGGATGATGGCCGAGCAGCCGCGGTAGGAGGAAGGGGGAGAAGGCCATTCACCCACAGTTTTTATTTTCTAAAAGGGTCTCTAATTACTATTGACCTCAATGTAGATATAGTTTTTCTTTTTACTTTACCAATGTGAGTAATACTATATAATTATAGTGGATTGTGCACTTATGAAACAAAGTGTGTTGCATATGGATTCACCTTGTCATGGACTTTTTGGATTTTTAATGTTGGCCAGTGGCAAGAACACGTTACTAGGTGGTGTGTTCCTTAGTCTATTCTCGTTTATTGGGTATTCTTGATTCTTAGCAAAAGTTTCAGTATCTTTATTGTTGTGAGAGTACACATCACAGGGTCACTTTTGTGAGACAAAAGAAAGGAAAATACCGCCTCTTTTCTCAAGGATGAAGTCACTTTCACACCATTTTTTAGGTCCGTTAGTTTCGCAAACAATAAATAATTTAAAAAATTCAAAAAATGATGGATTATATATTTTGAAATAATTGATCAATAAATAATTTTATTGTCGATAACTATTTATTTATTAACTTTTTTATGGATGATAAAAACACTTTTCATTTTTTTCATTTTTGTATGTGATACAAACAATCGTTTTTAGGAAAATATTTTTCAAATCATTTATTTTTGCGAAACAAACAAAGTATTATTAAAACAAGACTTTTTTTTAGTTGATTGATCAAACTAGCCTTCAATTTTGATTAGGCACCCATGAATTTTTATATCACCTTTTTAAGAAAATTAATAATCCGTGAATTGTTAGGATTCTCTATCTTAATTTTACTTAAAATTATTCTTTTTTGTTTTCCTTCTGCCCTTAGCATTAAAAGAATAATTTGATTTAATAATATGATACGATTACTTAAGAAAACGTTAAAATGGTAAAGTAGCATAACTCATTCACATTTCTTTGTTTTCTATTTCTCGATCCAATTAAAATAAGCTCAACATGAAATTAAAATGATGAAAAATTGAAATGTATATAGCATATTTAAATTATATAAGTGTTGTTTTCATGTATTTATTCTCTGCCCTTTGAATTAGAGTTACTTTTATCATATATTCTTTTGTGTCAAATTAAAAGAATGAAACTTTGGGACCAAAGGACTCTTCTATTTAAAACCATATTTCTCATTCTTCGCCAAGTAATCGGTAACAGCTATTAGCGTCTTTGAAAATTTTGTGGACGATGAAACTACAAGTTCAACTGTAGCCGCATGTCATTGCTATGACACCTCTTGCTTTGATAAGAGCTATCAGCACCTTTAATCATCTGTCTTGCTTACATCTAATATGATAATAATGGTACTGTTTCAATCTAGGAAATAGACTAATTTATTTAGTGTAATCAAGAAAATATGTTGTTTTCGTTATTTCTAACTAGTAAATATGAATTTACTAGTTATTTCGCTAAAGAAAAGTGCATGCCTAAATAACTTATGAGTGATGTGCATGACCTGTAATCAACCAATCCATGTATGGTTGGAGGATTTTTCTATAATTAGGAATAGAGGGTAACATAACCCCTTTGTAATATATCACAATAAGCCTAGCATTAGTCACATTAGATTATCTCGTGAGAGATTCGTTACTAGAATTAGATCCCAATTACATGCGTTGACCGGATAAGAATGCGACTTTTGACCCCTGTACACTCAAATAGAGTGGAATAGTCTTGGCAGGATACGAAATCACAACCTAAACATGATTGAAAATCGCCGAGAGAAACTCAAACACCACACCACACAATTAGCTCATAAGTGTCGCAATTTTAAGATATGTTTATTGATTATTTTATAGAGGAAAAAAACAAACCAATATACAAATGACGTAAAATAAAATGACACTTGACATAAAATGCCACCGTGTGTTTTCAAACACCCCATTTCGGAGGGCACGACAAGCAATAAAAGAAAAAGGTGCAAAACGATGAGCTCAATTCAATTCCTGCTTTTGAAAATTTAGCTTCGAAATTCTTCAACCCAATCGCATCCAAACTTTCCCTTTCAAGAATTTTGTTGGACGAACCTATTCCTTCTCTTTTCAGGTTATATTGACCTTGCCGATCCGACTAGCTGTGATTGTGAGCAGTTAGGTAACGAGAACACACACACACACACCTCTCTCTCTCTCAGCCATAGTTAAGAAAACTGAAAACTCTTATTAGACAATTTTAAAGGAAATTAAAAATTAGCTTGAAAATTTGCAACCCGAATTCAACTTAAGGTGGTCAGCGATTACGTATATGAGAAACATTTTCATCACACATTTAATTAATATTCTTCCTCGCGTGCAAGCCAACCCCTTAAGTGCGCGCCCGATTATTGTGAAATGGGCACGCTCCGATTTTACATGAGCACTTGCGAACCCAGCACGAGTAATGAGTTTGAGAGAAGAGGCGAGTGTCGGGATATTGATTCTCAATCTATGCTTTGATACCATATTTGAACATCCAACCTAATACACTTGGAAGAACTTACTCCAATACGATATCGGAAATTTCAACTCGAAATCATAAGCTATTTGGTGGAGGCATGTTATACTATATATTTAAGTGACGTGTAATATGCTTATAATTAGAAAGACTACATGATATGTAAGCCATCTTTCTTGCTCAGTAAAAGAAAAATAGTACATAAAGGATCTTAAATTCCATTTTACTCCTTGAAAATTCGTCGAATCTCACTTTGTCTACCCAAAAAATAAAAATAAAAAATAAAAATAAAAAATAACAAAATTTGGAGTTGCCTTCGTCCACTTTTTCAGCAGTTTCCCTCGTTTTTCCAATCCCCCAAATTTCATCAACTTCTTGTGTCAAGGCTGACAAAAAAAATTCCCAAATTCGGCCTAACTAAAACCGAATCGGGCATTTTTAGGAGGAACTAAACAGTTATAAGGCTATAAACTTAATAAAAATTATTAGAGTGCAAGTTTCTTTTTTCGAAAAATGATTTTTTTTTATCGTTTAGAAAAAATAGTCAACCGGAAAATATTTTCATCATCAACAACAATCTATATCTAACTATTTTCGTGGGTGATGAAAGATTATTCATTTATTTTTGCAAGCGAATTATTTTTCGAAAAATATTTTTGAAATCACTTATTTTTTGGAAAACGAACGTACCCTTAGTCTCAACTCGTTTAAGTTGTTAAAAAAAAACAAGAGTTCATGATACGTCCGAAACACAGTTTTCAACACAAGTTTTGCATGTAAAACGAGTTTTTCAATTCAAACATAGGATTCAGACATAACCACATCAAACGGTAAAGTAGGGAACGAGAGCATGTGAGCTAGGAAAACTGTTTTCGAGGAAAAAAACTCCGGATTCAAACTTTAATGACCCAAAGCAAAACATGGTGCAAAAACCTAATGTTGGGTTCATTTTGAAGGAGGTAAAATGCATCTCTCCTTTTATTCTTCTAAACTATACATGATATGGAACCGAGTATTACAGCTGCGGGCGTTCTTTAGCTGCAATGTCCGGTCTTGTCAAAGACCCATCTGCATAAATTTGAATCGGGTCAATCTCCACCATTGATCATGTGAGATCCACATGTAGGGTCGACAAGATCGGTAATAGAGATCAATCTAGTCCAGTGGATCTAGTCTGTGCAAAAAATTTCAGTCAGCAAATCAACTTGGCACCGAAAGCGCCATGATGGGAGCTAACTGCATCTAACAAACCTCAATCAGCTTCATTGTAACCCTAGATTTGGCATCTTTTTTAGACTTTCATCATCTTAGAGTTTGTCTGGGAAAAAGGAATAGTCATTCTTTGGAGCTTTTCCCCCCAATTTGGACTAAATGACTTCCCTAACTTGACAATTTTCGTCAACTAGGAATCATGTCCTCACATGAACCAGCGTTGAGAAATTCTCTCGCGTTGTCCCCAAAGGTTGACTTCTGAACATTACTTTATGTCACTGTCCAGATTTTTTTTCCTTCCTATTTCATAGGCCGTCTATTAACCATGTTGCATGTTATGCTTGCTTTTGGTATTCTTCGATAACACGTGGTATTACCCGATCAATCAGACTTTCTCGACATGCCCATTCTCTCTTGATTAATGCATAGAAGTAAGGCAATTGATATCATTGGTGCGTGATTATACTCTCGTGACTTATGGCTCAACTTGCTTTGAGAGGTGATAGGACAGGGTACTCTTTTGTCTATGGTGTTTGTTTTTTGACCAGTTAAGTACTGAACCTAGGTATTGTTCAAATCATCTTGAAAAAAAAAAATACTAAGTAGACTGCGTCCCAAATAGTTGGGAGTGACCATTCGACATATTTTAATAAGTACCCGGCATCACCCCATCTCTAATGGAGCGGATAAAACTCGCGACTCTGTGATTTTGGTAGAAATTGATGACCGAATGTGTCGGCTTACATATGAAGGGAGGTGGAAATTCTTCGAAATACTATAGTTCTTCCTTGTATGGTAAGTTGTGTAACATGCTGGGCTCGGCCGGGCCGCCATAACTAAACGTTTTCTTTATAGGTGCCGTCTGGACCACTGTGGCTCGAGCGGGCCTATAAGCTGCCATGTCCACTATCAGATCTAGCCAGTAGCCGTAGATAGATGTGGAACATCAATAATATCCTCTGTCTGTTGCCATCTCTACTGTAGTACAAAAAAAAAGTGTAATTAGTCTTGTCGAAAGCAGCGAAACAAGAAACCTAATATCGAATCCAATAAGTGGGTGTTATTGTATAGTATTCATTAAAACTTTATGTCTTGCAATATCATTGCTTATTCAAATTACTACTCAAAATAACTTCTTGAGACTTTTATCGGGAAACAATTACATGGTTCAGGCGACACAGATTATAAAGATTGAAGAGGCAAAAGAATTGCTGGAGAATCCTGAATGGATCTCTCATGGTGTCTTGTCTCCTTTTTGACTTCTTGAATGGCACGCTTCGCTTCACGCCATTTTTTGCCCCCCTTCAGCCTATTGGTGATTATACCGATCAAGTAGATCCCGCCCAACTATTGCTCTGGGCAATTTTATTGACAAGTCAGTGCAATTTTAGAGAATTACGATTTGACATTTCCGACATTTCGTGTGCTAAGCCGAGAAACGATTGATGTGATATGCTAAATCAAATCTGCATTGTTGAATTTGATTATACTGATTTGAGACTTACGTAAGACTCATTAATTTGAAAATTTTAGGTTCGGTTCAGTGTATACACCTCACTCATAAAACAATTTCTTGTGCTAATTCGGTTATAATTTTGTTTTTCTTTGGAAAAAAAAAACAAGAATGGCACTTATGCATCATGGCTACAAGAGATTTTATTACGAATAAAAAATATGTAGGAAGGGTGTCCAACAGTGACCTCCCCGACCTTATTCGCTGGTGTTGCACGCCTATGATTGAGATGTTCGGTTTAACTCTTGCTTATTTTGAGAGAGCTTGTTACCAACGGAGTATCAGCAAAATCTACTCGCATATAGTAATGCAGACGAGGAACTGAACAACATCCTCAAAGAGGAAATAAGGAAGAAAATCTATTGGAGAATTCAGTAGAGCCAAGACTTAAGATGGCTCAACTATCTGATCAGATCCCTCCAAAGGAATGGAGTAAAAACATGTGATTGACCAAAGGATAACATCTAGGGCAAGCTTAGGTAATTAAAGGAAGAACGAGATCGTGAAGGCCCAAAGGATGAGAGCGATATGGTAATGTACCGCAGCTTTCGGTCAGGCCAACCTTCCACAGCTTTGGCGGTTTAGATGGATAGGCTGGTGGGAACTGGGGAGTGAATTGAAACGAGAAAGACTCCTCCGGCGTATGTACACGAATGTACTGAGCAGTAGATAGGAGAAACACTAAAGGAAAAGAGAGCACCGTGTCTTTCGTGCGCCGAATGTCACGATTAAATAGGAAGTAGAATTGCCGGGGACTAACAGAGGTTGAAAGACAAATGGTTCAACAGAACACAGCTAGTAGAAGGCAAAAGTCATTTATGTCAATTGCCATTCCAAGGGATTTCAAAACACCAGAAGCCGAGAAGAAAGCTGAGGGGCTGATTCGGGTTGCTTCATGAAATCATCTAGGGGACCAAGTAGAACTCACATTGGTGTGGGAATCACATGCTTTCTATGTAATTGGGCCGACCTCAATTAGGCTACCTTATTTGCAACCCTAATTAAATAACTTTCTAAAGTGCATAATAATGTGTATGAACATATATGGATACGCAACTATTGTATCTTCTCATGATGATATGCGGACAAAGTTAGTAATGAGCACGAAAAAATGTTTGAATTATTGTAAGGAACGTAACGAAATCAAATTTGCGCTGTCAGTGCTCATGGGGAAAGCCCACAAAATGTTGGCCCAAAAAGGCCCATGGATCAGTGATAGAGAAAAAAAAAGAAAAAACCGCAATTAACCTAACATTAGACATCCAAAATTTACAAAGACTTGTCAATTCATGTCGAGCTATTGATTTTTCATCTAGCTATTGTGTATTGGGAATTGATGATTTGATATCAGGCAATGTGACGATGGATTTTTATTTATTTATTTTCAAGTCGGAGACTTGTAAATAAGAAGAATTGCGATGAGTTGTTTATCAAATTTGACTATTAGATCCCGTGGCAAAAAATTGATTCTCTTTTTTTTGGACATTTATCATATTGAAGTTCATTAGAGGGGGTCCTTGCTCCCGTAATCTCTATACAATCGATGTGGTCGGACGAGTTATATTAAGATTTTATTCCAATCTTGTTTTGGAGCTCCCTTGATTACGAAGGTAAATTTCCTCATCGCTCGTTGATATCGGACAATCGTGGTCCGCCCTGTGGCATAGCTTCTATATGTAGACTAGACGTGTGATCACTCTGGTTCTGTCTCAACTTGCATTAGGTGATGCGACCGTAATTACTCCCTCCTTTGTGAAGATGGTAGTAATTTTTTTTTTTTTTTTTGGGTGCATCAACCAAAGGCACTGTTGGAGCTATTTGATCAATTCCATTTTCTAGTAAATTAACGATTAAACATATGTTTTCTTCAGATGAAACTCTTTTACTCACTGTAAGGATAAAATATGAATATATAATTCCATTTTTTTTATATCCATAATGCTAATTTGTTCAAGGCTTTCCCTAAAGACCTCAAAAGTTTTGTCGAAGATTATAGATTATTCGTTTCATGGAAGTCCGTTGGAGAAAACTTGTATCGGTTTTTTTAAATAATTCCCTAGAAGACATCAATTGTTTGGTTCTATATGTTTGGAAGTATTGATGCTGCTCTACTGGGATCGCTATCTGCTACTGTGACCTCTACCACTGGATGGGACAAAGGTTCTTATATCTGATTTCCAGGTGCTGCTCTCGATCTGTTTGCCATTGACGGATCCGAATTCCGATGACCCTCAGTACAGGAAATCGCGCACATGGACACAGAAGAAAGCGGCCCAGGATGTTGCCATGCGTAATTCAAGTAGGGTTTCAGGTCTCTGTGACACTTTGGTCTTGCAGTTCAAATCCCTTAGCGAAAGACCGTAATTCATCTCATCCTTGGATCAGAAACAAAGGAAGTGTGTAAGATTGTCCTCCTGGAAATACATGCTCCTCTACATTGTTTTGCATTATGATGGCATGAAGAAAGACTTATCTGTTACACTATAATCAAAACCAAATCTCAACTTGGGCATCTCTATAACAATGAGAAAATGTCATCTGGTTCAACATCCGGACTTCAGGTTGGCTCTACTTTGGATATTGTTGGAAAGCGAGGGTGTATGGGAAGGATCATGGTCCACCCATGTAGGCAACCACAACCCACGTCAACCGTTGAAAAGGCATCATTGAAACGACGTCTTTACGTTGATACATATGCCCCCTCTCTGTCAATTTTAAAGTAATGAGAAACAAAAAGAATAGAGACGACGATGATCTCTCTCCCTTCTCCTCTCCGGACGTCAAACGGACGACGGATTCTCTCGCTGCATTATAAATACTTAATCTATGAAAAAGGAGGTACGTCCGTTCTGTGATGTATTTCTCCTACCAGTGATTCAAGACAATCTTAGGGCTTGTTAATTTAGAGTAATTCTGCTGCGTATGTTTGTGGGATTCGTTCCCTTCATTGGTATCAGAACCTCTATTCTTGTTTCCCGATTGATTATGAATTTTTGTTCACAAATTAGTCGAATTTTTTTTTTTTCAAACCTACTATTCATGGATTGTTCGTGACTTTTTATCCAACAAAAATGTTTTTTGATATCATCCATGGAACAGGGCTCGGTGAGACGAGTATTTCGAGTGGTCGCCCGTCGTGAGGGGACACGGGAGTGCTAGCACGCGCTGCCGTGGTACCAAGCCTAAGGAACAACGATGAAATAACACTTTTTCGTGAAATTTCGTTCAACGAAAATTGGTTTTGAATATACTATCGGGGTTCGTATCGTTGATACGAGCGTTTTGAGGAGTGGCTCGTCGCCGATGGTGGCCGAACGAAGCCGCACACGCCGGAGGGGTTCGGCGCGCATGGGCTTCACGCTTCTCACGTGCGCGGCACATGTAGTGTGGCCAAACGGGTTCCAAGATTTGTCCCAAACCTGGTTTAGCCTTGTCCCGAGAATCGGTTTAGCCGTATCCCAAACTCGATTTAGGTATTCCAGATCCGGTTCAGGGTCGTCCCGATAAGTCAATGTTGACCATTGACCGGTCGGACCAACTTTTTGAAAGTTACATTTTGGTCCCCGATTTTTCAAAAAATTACAATTTCATCCTTAAATTTTTTTAAAAATTCCAATTTTGCCCCCAAACTTTTGGAAATTTCAATTTGGTCCTCATACTTCCTCAAAATTGCAATTGATTCCCTGAATTTTCTGGAAATTGCGATTCATTCCTCGAGTTTTGGGAAATTACAAGTTGACCTCGTTGACCAGACCATTGACTAGTCAAAGAAAAAACTTTGACCGCTCATGTAGATGCATATGAGCTCCTTTGGGGCGTATGAGGTATCGTTGCATTTGTCTCGAAATTATCTTCAATTTGATATATTATTTGGACATATTTGTTGAATATAAAATTATTAAAATGCATATGAAACTCCATGATGCACGTTTTTTGGGGCGATTTTCGTGTTAAAAAAAATGGAGGATGGCTTAGATGTAGATAGCCATATTGTGTAAAGCATATTTTGTTGATAGCATTTATAATGTTTAAAGTACTTGCTGTTTGTATCATATAATCCGTATATGATTTGATGCGTAGATTATTTGTAAATTAGTTCAAATCATGCTTTGCCATATTATGATTACAAGATATAGGGATCATAGTATGAATTGTGATCTTTATTTGAGTAGGGAGTTCTATAAAGTTTTAGTAACTTTAGTGAACTCAATTTTTACATAAATAATTATGTTAATGATAATTTCAAGCGAGGATTCTTATACGATGATTGGGAACATAGTGAACTTTCGAATCTAAGACCTTATGTGAAATTATTTATTAATATAATTAGTTAGTGTAAACTAGATACAGAAATGTTAGGCATTAATAGTTTGTGATTACATGTCTATAGAACTTTATATTCGGATATAATGGCTTTAGCTTCTTAGAAATCGTAGTCGAGCTTGACTAAGGAGAGGAATTGAACAACGAAAATTATGAAAGCTAGAATAGGATCCAAGTATGTGCTAGAAGAGCAAGAAGCACTATGAGCTCTTAACCTAGTTATGGAAGAACCTAAAGATGGGAATACTGCACAATATAGAAGGGAAAAGAGGCATTTGCTACATTGAACAAGATGAACTCTATTGCTCGCATTATATTGCTTAATAGCATAAAAGAAAATGATTTTGTGCGTGAGCTCGAGGCATTTATTATAATGCCAAAGTCAAGTGAGAGGCATTAAAAAAAATTAAGTTTGGTTAGACATCGGTCACCAACTTGAGACGGATCACTATAAGGTTTGACACTTATATAATGTCTCATGGGCGAGAATATAAAATAGCTTTTGTGGCGTGTGTCAAACATGATAAGTGAACTGTAAGATACATGCCATATTTTGAAGATCGATGAGTAGCAAATGCAAGCGATAATATGTTCTTTACCTCATAGTCGTAGCATATGAATATCCACTTGATCCACAATAAAAGTTAAAGACTTTTGAGAATGTTATGCGACGCCTTGAAATAGAGGTTAATCACCTTTTAGCGGCGAAACCTAAAATCGAAATTTGTTATGCTAATTCTAGTTCAAATGAGTTTTGTGCTCCAAGCATAAGCATCAATGTGGGTTTAAAAAGTGGAAATGACAAAGGAATAGATTCTTCTAGATAGAAATTGAAGTTTAACCGACATTAGAAAGGAAAACATCCTTTCAAGAAAAACATATCAAATGTGAAATATTTTAACGTGGCGGGAAGGGTAATTTTTCTTATAATTAGAGTGAACCAAATAAAGTAAAAAATCCTTTGTACATTTAAGAGTATACATATGTCTCAATTTAGTTTTCATAACTCGAATCTCATCCTTTGTGGATTATAGACTTAGAGACCACAAACCATGTAGCAAAGGAAATAAATGCCTTAGTGAAATTTCAACGAGTTCTACATGGAGCAAAGTGAATAAATGTAAGAAATAATTCATGAGTGGAAGTTAAAGGGATTGGGACCTATCCATTGAATTTGCGCATGGTCGCACCCCCGCTCCCACATGATCTATTATATGCTCCAAAAACTTGATGGAATTTAGTTTCCGTGTTAGTTTTGGTTAAACTTGATTTCGGTTTGAACTTTCATAATGATGGTAGTGACTTGTCGTTGGGAACAAGTTATTACGATTTTGGATGGTTTCACTGTCTTGATTGTTAAGTATAATAATGTGAATGTAAGTTATTCTCTGTTTTCATCTTTTGTGATGATATGAATATGTGGCATGTTATCTTTGGGTCATTTTGGTCAATAGCAAATATTTACATAAGCCGAATAGGGATTATTGGGTAATATTGAAAATGTCGATTTACCTATTTATGAGCACTCATTATGAAAAAAACAAAGGGGAAACCTTTTGAAAAAGGAACAAGAGCTAAACTTCCTTTGTAAATTGATCCCTTTAGATATTTGTGGTTCGAAGCGGATACAAGAACTTAATCAAAAACAGATATGCTATCCCACACGGGCTCTCGGCCACTCAAGGGACCGCCTGTTAGTTTTCAGATCTCGCTCTTGGAACTAATCCTTTGAAAGATACCAAAATTTCTGATCCACATGATCCACTCTCTAGGAGAAACTTTCCGTACAAGAGTACATCTCAAGCATAGGGGATCACTAAATCCTTAGAGTCGAAGTACTTAAACCTCAAGACTCTGAGGGGCTCCCAACGGACCCTCGCGGATGATAGTCTCTATACGCAGAGATAAAGTCTCATAAAGAAAATCTTCCGGATGATCAAAGATCATTGTGGCAAGTGGAGAGCATACTTAAACCAATCACTATAATAGAGAAGTAGAAACATTTTAGTGCGGAAGAGTCCGCTTGAAAAGAAGAGAGGAATTTAGAAGCTCATTCCGGAAACACAATTTGCTTGGATTTCATAAAGGGAAGCCAAGTCTTGGCCATTACAATGCGTAAGCACCTTTATATAGGCGAGGTGGTACAAAAGAAAACAAAGGATTCTCTATAATAGAGATCCGACAGTGCGTACAATAATACAACTAACATTGACTTCGGGAGGAGTCATTATTGTTGACAACACAACACTCTTCACAAAGCGACACATAACTTCTGCTTGCCTTTCTTGATTTTACAGGGGAACAGATGGAGTTGTTGCAAAGCAGTGGACACGAGCGGTGCGAGCGAGATGGAGATGTTGTGGCCTTATCTCCTTCTGTCGGGATCGGGGTGATAATTGGGATCGTCCCGAGTCGAGCCGCCTGGTCCATCATGGCCGTCCTTTTGACTTCGTATGTATGCAATAATTGCTCTTTTTCGTAGTCCGAGATAAGCTGGTCAAGGCCTGGATCATCCGGGGATTCCATGTGAGTTGGATGGTGCGTCTTGTGACGAAGATGGGATGTCGGGGATGACGGGTCCGTGGATAACCAGTATGGGTCTTGTGACAGTTGACCTCCCCATGGATCAAACGGTTCAAGGGGTTGAGCGTCCGTATCCATAGTAGAACTTGCTTGATTGTTGTTGAATTCCTGGAGGGCTTCGAACACATGAGGATGTGTTACGGGAGTGTCCCATGAATAGCTTTGCATGGAGTAAGGCCATACCTCGGGTGGTATTACCTTATTTTCTTGACGAGAGAATACGCTAGAGTTCTCTCGTATTCATAAGGGATGTCAAATATGGTCCCGGGGTACGTCTTATGAATCTTGTACACTTGATCTTGGAGATTTGGCTTGAAAGAACCGGTGCCAATTTCTGGCTGCATTGGATCTTTTGTCTCTGTTGGTCCAAGTGAACTGCCAAGGATGATGAAAGATGACGATAGTGTGTGCATGAGGCTCGTCCGCCGACTTGTCTTTAGAGTACAAACATGTGTTTCCATGCTTGGAGGGTTGGAACCAAGTGAGAATGTCAAGGAAGGATCTCTCGGTCATGATTTCTATAATTTCCAAAAGAGATTCGAGACAAAACCTTAATGATTTCGTCTAAGGGAAATTCAATAGCAATCGATAGAGATGAAGCATATACGGAACATCCATTTGAGATCGAAGGGAATGGGATGGTGGAAGACCATCTTAATGGATGTATGAATGGGTATTCATAATTGAGACCTGGTTTCAACATTAATCCGCCATAGTCTTTGAAGACTATGTAATGATAATTCCAAAATAATCTTTGAAAATGATCAAAAAGAGAATTCCGTTTGAGATATTGAGGAATATCGGGCGGATATTGGTGGGATGGCCATTGGTGTTCTCTCATGTTTTGAACTTTGAAGGTTCTTGAAAACTCTTTACGAATGAACATATTGATGGATTGAAAAGGTTCTTTTGGCCGTGACAGGAAATCAGCCAAAATATTTTTCTTTCCGTAAATGTGTTTTGCTTCAAAAGAGTATTTTGAAAACCATTCCGCCCAACGTAAAAGGCTGGGGATGAGGAACTTGCTTCGCTTAAATTTAAGTATTTGGGGAAAGGATGACATATCCATTTCGACTAGAAAGTGATGGCCAATGAGATGGAATTCAAATTTTTTGATGCCATTTTTTACGGCAAGAATTTCTTTGAAGGTGGAATGATAATGCATTTCCGCATTGGAAAACTTTCCACTTTTGTAAGACAATTCTTCGCTTACCTTTGTCTTCTTCAAGAAGGATGGCTGCCCAATATTTGTCACCGGCATCTGTCCGGAGAATCCTTTTTCCATTGGAAGGGATTCGAAGAGGTGGCAAATTTTGCAGCTGGTCTTTAAGTGTCTTGATGGCATTGGTCCGTTTGGTTGACCAAGAAGGGGGTTTTTCTTCAACATTTTTTGCGAGAGGATGAAGTGTCGAGAAATTTTTGGGATGAAGTCTACTGAGATAATTGACAATTCCTAAGAAGGATTGTATTTCTTTGGATAGAGAGATTTTCATCTAGGAATTTCCGGAGATCTTCTGCAATGTGGGGTCCGGGGCAATAGTTTCCATTTTTTAAGCGCATGCCGAGGAACTCGATTTCTCTTTAAGCTAAAATCATCTTCTTTTGAGAAAGCATGATGCCATGAGTATACGGGATTTCAGCAAATTGTTGAAGGAGCTTTGCACGAGATTCTTCATCGGGAGAGAAGAGAAGAATATCATCAATGTATATCCGTGCATTGGCAAGAATAGGTTGGAAGATTTTGCACATTGCTTTCGAAACAGAGACGGAGCGATCTTAAGTCCAAAGGGAAGGACTTTCCACCTGGAAATCTTGGTTAGGGATGCAAAATCCAGTTTTAAATCATGTCGATGGATGAATTTCAATTTGCCAAAAGCTGCATTGAGATCAAATTTGGAATAAATCTTTGCCCGAGCAAGGCTAGAGAATAAAGAATTTTTGTGAGGCAAAGGGAATTTATCATCTTGGATAAACAGATTGAGGGCTGGTAGTTTATGACTAATCTCGGCTTTCCTCGACTTTGTTCTCGCTCTTTTGTTGACATAAAAGGCTTCACATGCCCATGAGGAATCGAAGGCTCGATGAGTCCTTGGGAGAGGAGTTGAGCACATTCCGCCTGTGCTAGTGCAAGGTGTTACGGATTCATGCACGAGTGGCAAGCTTTGGTGGGATTGATTTCTCCATTTTTCTTGAAAGGGATTTTGACGAAAAAGTCAGAATTTTTCCAAAGGGGATTGGAGCAATTCGGATGAACTGCGATGGGATTCCCAACAATGGGAAATGAGGGATTGGGTGATTGGATCAAGAATTTCTGTTGAATAACGAAGAGTCTTTGAATTTCCACAAACTCTTGGAAGCTTTCTTGGAATTGTAACCCCTTAGGGTTAATTCGAGTTTGGGAAGTTTGGACAATAAGTCCCACCAATGATGAGATCCTTGTCATGAGATGGACACCCAAGAATTCTGGTGGTGATTTCGCATCCAGGGAAGATATGGATGGAAATGGTTTTATCAGCGCACTTTGGTGGAAAAAGTTTCTCCGGAGGGCAATTGGAAATACCTGGTGTATGGTGTCCAAGATTCTTTTGGGAGAATCTTAATATCAAGAAGAGATCTTTGCTTGCATGATATCAATGAGAGCTATGACTTGGATAGATTTGGTCTTTATCCGGGGAGATGGATTTGGACTGGAAAATATGGGGGATGAAATGTGGATGAGTGAATTCGAATGAGCTAAAAAGAGAGAAGAAGGAGAGTATGTCTCCTGGTGAAGAGTCCGAGTCGAAGAATAGGTCCGTATGGCACACAAGGTGTCGGGTGATGGTTCTTCTTCAATGGAGAAGACAGACTCTACGTCTTCGTCACCGAGAGAGATCCTAGTGTTACGAGAGATCTTTTGGATCATATAACTGCCTTGTTTCTTGGCCTGGGGGCATTTCTTTGCAAAATGACCCTTCTTGTTACTGAATGTAACATCCGTCGGACTTGGGTCTTCTTTGCTTCTTTGTAGAATGATCTGCAGACTTCTTTCTTAGAAATTTCCATTTGCTTCGCCTTTCGGCCTTACCGGCAAAGGAGAATCGCTTGAAGTGGACTTTCTTCTTATGACCGAACAGGAGGGGTCATTGCGCTCTCGAAGGCATTTTATCTTCCATTCGGCCTTTCACAGTTTTGTCATATCGCCTGTTATCTTTGAACCTGGTCAAACCGTTGTCGTCGTTTGCATTTTTCTTCAATGGCAATATGGACAGTTTGTTGGATTTCTCCAAGGGTGGATTCTAGGAGTGGCCTTTTGAGATTCTTATTGACTTCATCTCGCAATCTCTTTAGGAATGGAAGCTAAAAAGATTGGCTTAAGATTGATGTCCGCTCCGAGATGGTAGAAAAGTCTAATCATTTCTTTGAAATGTCCGTCGAGATTTTTTCCTGGATGTGGAGCAGCATTTTCTTTCAAAGAATTCTTTTCTTTGGAGTTCTTTTTTCTGGTCGGCTGGCCAATGAAATACAAGTGGATGACCCGTATGGCTTGATCAAAGGACATCAAGAGGAAAGCGATCCGGTCTTGCTCGAAATGGATGTCCACCAATTTTTGAGGGTTCCTGTGAACTTACTTGGTGAATTCCAAAAGGACTTCATAAGTGCTTTGCTCACTTAGATTTTTGGCAACAAGCCATGCGTGGAACTCTTGAAGTTTAAAGGACCATCGCTAATAAGGAACATCATCGAAAGTGAAAAAGGTGCACGAAGACGAATGAGGATGATGGGATGGTGGTGCGGGAGTTGGATTTGGAGAGGAAAGATTAACAAATTCCATTTCTTCTTCTCGCTTCTTCTTCTTTTGGGACCGTTGCTTTGCCATCATGATAGCAGGAATCGGTTCGGATCATTTTCCGATTCCCAAGAAGAAAGGGTTTCATCGCATTATAGAGGGTTACATTCACTTCGGACATGTTGTTTCATGATTTTTCTTAATCCGAGGCATGAGTTGCTTTGAGAAAATTTTTTGAGCTTTTAGAAAATCATGTTAAAATAAAAAGTCCAATCGAGGTCTAAAAAAATTTATCTCGATTAGTTCAAATGTTTATGTGATGAAAAAGGAATAGAAATGCGATTAACTATTTCAGCAATTCCTCAATAGAATGGAGTTACAAAAAGAGGAAACATATCCCAATAAAAATGTTTAGGTCTATGATGGCACAAAATAATTCTTCTTTCACCTTTTGGGGTGAAGTTTTGTTGTTCTTTGTCTAGATACCTAACCGTATGCCTTCTAAATCAATTACTTCTACTCCATATGAGTTGTGGATAGGTCGATAATAAGATTTGAGTTTTCTTAGACCTTGAGAATCTGCTGCCTTTACTCATAAGTTCTCCTACATGTATGAAAAATTTGGCCCTAGAGGCAAAACGCGTATCTTCATGAGATATTGAGAGCTCTCAAAAGGGTACATGTTATAGGTGAGCAAAAAAGTGAAAGTGTAATTGAATATGAATCACGTAGATGTCACATTCTTAGTGAATGAATTTTCAAATAAGGGCAAGATAAGTGAAAAACTATTCTCTATTTCAAATCTTGGTTACTAATAATGATTTTATTAGAGAATCTCATCCAAGTAGGAGCAATGTGAGAAGTAGGGAATTTGTTTCGAACCGGTCTCAATTGCAACCACTTGATGTGAAGATATCGTCATTATCTAATCGAGTGAGAGCATAATGGAGAATAATGTACTAAGTGTACAATCTCCAATTTGGTGAACAAGTTGCAAAAGCTTTCTCCATCGACTCGTCGATGTTTAGACATTGAAGGCAAAGCTTTTATGGTCGCTCCACAAGAAGAGAATAAGCCAAGGAATGTAAATAAGGCTCGACTTGCCCTCATAAGGAAAAGTGGATATAAGCAATGGAAAAAGAGATGGAGTCAATATGATCAAATCAATTTTATAAATTGATTGATCTTCCGCATGGATGCAAATCCATTGGGAGCAAGCGTGTTCTCAAAATAAAGCCTAAAGCTAATGACTCGCTTGAGAAATATAAGGCTCACCTTATGGTGAAATGGTATAATTAATTCACCTTATTTTGGTAGTGATTAGTATGGATCTTGAATTACATCAAGTGGATCTAAAGACTACTATTCTCAATGGAGAATTAGTAAAAGACATCTATGTGAAATAACCTATTGGTTTTATTACGTAAGGCCAAGAATAAAAAGTATGTCGATTTTTTGAGATTGATATATCGCCTTAAGCGGTTTTTGAGATAATGATATATACTTTTTCGTAATGCTATAGTGGCATATGATTTTGTAATGACCGATGAGGATCATTGCGTATATATCAAAAGATCCAAAGATCAATGTGTGATCTTATCATTATATGTTGATGATATACTAATTGCTAGGAGCAATATGGAGTTTGCTAATACAATCAAGAATTGATTATGTTCTAATTTTGAGATAAAAGATATGGATGAATCTACATATATTCTTGAAATTAAGGTTCCTAGATATTGTTCAAAGAGATTGTGATCTCTTTCACAAGAAACTTACATAGTTAAAGTGCTTGAATGTTTTTGTATGCAAAATTGTAAGCGCAAAATACTCCTATTGCAAGAGGTAAAGGTTTGAGCCGTAAAATGTATCTTGAGACTCCATAAATAAATGAAGAAATGGAAAATGTTCCATATGCTAGTGCTATTGGAAGCTTAATATATGCTATGAAGTGTACTAGACCTAATACTTATTATGCGATTGTAATGGTAAGGATACCATTCCAATCTAGGTTAAGCACTTTAGGCTGTCGTCAATTAAATCCCGAGGTATCCGAAAGGTACTTGTCGAAATTTTTGCTAAGTTATCAAGGTAAAGATCTGCGCCTTGAAGGCTATATTGATGTTGAATGAGGAAGAGGTTTAGATAAGAGGAAATCTACCTTTGGGATTGTTACTTAACGATAGCACCATATCATGGAGTAGTAAGAAGGAAACGCATATGGCATTATCCACGATGGAAGCTGATCTCATGGTATTATCAGCAGCAAAACAAAAGAGTGTTTGGCTTAAGAGATGTTTGGATTAATGAGATGTTGCTAAAGATGCTACAGTCCAATTATTGGTTAATTGTGACAGTCAAGTAGCAAGAGCTTACACTAAGGATCCACTACCAAATCAAATATATAGACACGAAGAATGACTTTGTGAAAAATATGATTGTACGAAAAGATGTAAACATACAAAGCACATATATACGTATAGAATGATAACGAGATCCTATGACGAAGTGAATTCCTAGAGATGTTTTCCTAAGTTATGTGTTGACAAAGAAATTAGTTCCCCACATTGAAATTTCCGGAAGTGCGTAGAAATTAAAGTACTAAATATTTAAATTTCTCAAAGTTTATAGTTAATGATACTTGTTATCATTATTGATGCCTATGAGCTTGTATGACATTTATGCATATTGATGCTTAGTGTATTATGTTGAGAAGGTATGTCGGACGGATGAGAGATGAGCCCATTTCATATGAGTAATCGTCTTTATTTACTGCGTGATAAATAGAGATGAGACGATTTCAAGCTTATTATCTAGTTAATAATAGAGAGTTCAAGTTTGAAATTTTGATGTCGCCTTAATAGAAGTGTTAAGATGAGGTCATAATGTTTATTATGTCCGAAAGTGAAATAGCCCACGTATTTCACTTTATCTATCTTTAATGTCGAGATGTGAGTTCGAAGGATTCTTTTAAAGTGAGTAGATTTATGAACTCAAAGTAGACATTGAGTATGTCTGAGCTATCACTTGTACGATATTAAGTGGAAAGACATATGCTCCACGGGAAAGGAGAGAATACCGTAATAAGTACTTCATATTACGTATGCATGAGCCCGACCAAGAAGAGTTTGGCAAGTGTTTTGATCTCAACTCTATAGTACTCTTAAAGGTAAAAGTTCCTCAATTTAGTCCCCTCACGACTCTTACTTATTCTCAAGATTTCGTTTTGGTGTTCGCTATCATAGGGTGTTGCCAATGGTCATGAGATTAATTCGATCTAATGGAATATTTCTAGACAAACAAGCGCACCGAGATTGAGAGGCTTAAGGGAAGAGCAAGATCAATTTGTTTTGATGTCACATTCAATCTTTATATTCACGGATCGACCAATTATGATTATTTGAGTTTAATAATGATTGTGAATACAATGTATTGTATTTGAGTACTCAAAGAGATCGAGAGAGATATGATGTAAATGTGATCGATTGATCTAGGGTACCGCATACTAGATCTACTCGAATTAATATGCACATTTTGAGCTGCTATATACTCCCAACGAAAGTATGGTAACGAGCTCTCATAATATGCTGATCGCACAAATTATTTGTTGATATGAACTTTGCGAAAAGAGAGAGAGTTATATTTAACCCTGTGTAGGTGAGTGGGAATCATTGATCTTTCATGGGCAAGTGAGAGTTATAAATAGCCCTTCATGGGCAAGTGGGAGATGTTGAAAGCAGGATGTATGGGAAGGACCGTGGTTCACCCATGTAGGCAACCATACCCCACGTCAATTGTTGAAAATATATCATTGAAACAACGTCTTTACGTTGATACATATGCCCCCATCTCTATCGCTTTTAAGTAATGAGGAACAAGAAAGAACAAAGACGACAACGATATCTCTCCATTCTCCTCTCCGAACGTCAAACGGGCGACGGATTCTCTCACCGCATTGTAGACACTTAATATATGAAAAAAAAGTGGTACGTCCATTTTGTGATGTATTTCTCCGTTCAGTGATTCAATATGATCCTAGGACTTATTGATTTAGAGTAATTTCACTGCGTATGTTTGTGGGATTTTTTCCCTTCAGATATCAACATGGTTGAACTAGAACATGATTGTCGACATTATACCCAATTATGCTTTTAAGTAGTGAGCTATTTAGGTTATAAAAAAAGAATTTAGAGCTTCACTCTTAAATATGCATTTTTTTTGCATATTTATTGGCTTTGTAATTGAAATAACTCTTTGGGTATGATTTAGCCAGAAAATCTAACCCCATCCATTTGAAATGTGTAATGCAAATTCCTAAATATCTAATTCATATTGGTTGCAAATAGTCTTAAAAGTCTTGCTTCCTAGGTGGAAAAATATCTATCATGAAGAACGGTTAAGGAACGATTTGGGTAATACTCTACGATTGGATCACGGGTGACTCCGTTTAACCATGTACGGGTTCCGAACGTCCTTGAATCGTTTTCTAAAGATCGTGTCCATCGGGACTAGTGATTGACCCTCGCAATTACATGACAACCAAAGTCGCCATGGCTTGAGAAATTTTTAAACGTGATATTAATCATGGGTCGATACGCATAACTCCTAAAAGCCGTCCGTTAGTTTGAGATACGCCGAAATTTCAATTTATCGAGATTGATTGCAAATCGGACTTCGAAATTAAACGCCGACCTTCGGGGGTTCCAATAATTATATTTTGGACGTTGCCTCATCCGAAGTACGATTACTTCGCGGTTCGCCCTAAAATGTTCGAAAAATGAAATTAGGACTAAAAATGGGAAAAGACCCATTTACCCTTGGAAAATACTCACCTAGCCATTCGGTCATGGGGCATTTTGGTCATTTCTCCCCCTCATGGCTGAAAATTGACTAAGTCAATGGGTAGCAAATTACCAAATTGCCCTTCTTGCATTTCAAGAGCAAAATGAAGTGAATTATTGGTGGACCCCACAAATTTATCTCTCATCATTTCTAAGACCAATAATTCAATAAAATATCTTATACCAAAAATATCCTAGCCTATCTATTCATCATCTTCATCTTTTCATTTTTTTTGACAACTTTCTCTCACCTCACTCTCTCCTCTACCTTGGCCAAACCACCATCCTCACCGCCACCACCACCGCCGAGCCATCACCGAACCGCCACTAGCCCCACCGTGAGCGGCTAGCCACCCCGGACACCCGAAGCCACCGTGAGCCACCGGGAGTCGCCGGGATTGCCATGAATCAAAGCCGGCCGAGGAGGACCGCGGAGCCTGCTCGCTTGGATCAAATTTTTCTCAACATTTTCACCGTAGAATTTGCTCCATTTTTAAGGTAAGCTAATTCCTAAACCTTGATTAGGTAGTTAGGATGCTAAAGGATGTAGATTTGAGTAGTTTTGGGTGAGAAATTTGCTTGATTGTGTCTTGGTTGCTCTTGGCCGAAAATGAGAGAGGAGAGAGAGAGAAATTTTGTGGTCTTGATGTGAATAATTCCCCATGATTGGAATTGGGTGGCCAAGATTGAAAGTTACTTTATTTAGAAAAAAATCGTACTACTATGATTGAAAGTTGCTTTATTTAGAATAATCGATACGGCTCGAGTCAATCTTGCTTTATAATGGTTTAAATCGTACGGTCCCGATAAATTGCTATGTTAGCATGATTTCATCGTGTGCTACGTATTAATTGCACGCTAGCATAATTTTAATCGTACGGTACATATTAATTGCCACGTTAGTTTAATTTTAATAGTATGGTATAGATTAATTATTGCATTAACATAAATAGATCGTGTGGTGTAAATTAATTATTTCATTAGCATAAATTAATTGTGTGGTTCCGATTGGCCTACAGCCTTATTGTGATTTAATTGGGTGGTCCCGATTAATTAATTATTCAACGTGAGTGAATCACGCGGTACCGATTGAATATTTCTTCAGTATAATTAGATTGAGTGGTCTCGATTGAGTGGATGGGAAAAATTAGAAAGATCGCGTAGTCTCGATCTTTTATTAGAGAAAATTTGTGAGATCGCGTGGTCTCGATCCGCTAATCGGGAAGTTTAGCGAGATTGTGTGGTTTGGATTGATTGATCAGGAGGTTTTTATTCGATTGTGTGGTATTAGTCGAGTGTTCGAAGGATTATTATTATTATATGGTCTTTATGAGGAATAATCGAGCGTGAGTGCGGAGATTTTTCCCCTAAAGCGTTATTATGCGAGGTTGTATTTATAAGACCATATTTTACCCCGAGACGTTATTACACGGGGCTCGCTTATTATTCTATTCTCAGGCGTTAAACGCGGGATACTAACCTAAGGCGTTATTACGCGGGTTATATCGACCCGAGACGTTATTACGCGGGTTCGGACTATATAATGGCTTGATGCGTTATTACGCGGGTCTGTCCATTTATATTGCAGCCGATGCGTTATTACGCGGGTCTGTCCATTTATATTGCGGCTTCGATGCGTTAAACGCGGCTTTTGAGTAACGTGGCCTTATTAAAGGATTGGTGAGATGGAATAGCAAGTTGCGGTCATTTCTTGAATTTATGTTGTATGTTATTGGTGAGTGAGAAATTGTTGAGAACTCGCTCACCTAGGATATATCCGAAGGCACTAGCGCCCTAATATAGGATTATGAATTTTCTTACTGAGATTTATTCTCACCCCGTTGTGGGTTATCCTTTTCGAGACCCTCCACCTCGACAATAAATGACCCACCGCGAGAGGTTTGGGATATCTAGGGATATGGAGATTGTGGTGATAGAATACTCATTGGAAAGGATAAGGTTTATTATAGGCATGCTACTACCATCCGGGTAGATGTAGGAGAGACCTTTTGGAAGCCCCATTACCTATCTAGCATGAACGTACAGATACGGGGATATGTTGGTAGGTCCGCTGAAGGGCTTTGACATACCTTATGATTGTGTTGGGGAATGGGACCCCATTCAGGCGCCCCTCCCGATGATGTGGTGACGAATCTAGATACCGGCCACGAAGACCCGCAGTTGGACCCGGAGATTTTGGAGCCCGAGGAGGACGTAGAGGTAGTGGAGCCATCCGATGTAGAGTTTCCTTCTAAGAATGATGAGGAGGAAGAGCTAGGGACGTCTTTAGAGGACAGCGAAGATGGGGATTAGGATAGTTGCCCCTCAACTTTTTGAAATATCCTCTTAGGATAGCGGCTAGGTTTCGACCACTTGATCTTTTTATTGTATGTGGTCATAGGCTTGTATAGTGGCCTCGGAAGCCTTAAGTTTGGTTGTTGTAAAGAATATGTGAATATGTATATAAGTTTTTCTTTTACTGTCCCAAGTCATTGTATTGTTATATTTATTTTTGTACGGAGATTTATTTTCACTTCCGCATGTGCACATCATTCCCGTGTAGTTCGAATTTCGTTGGCCATTGGATCATGGAGAACTGTACTTAAGTGTGGCCGGGTGGGATGTAGACACGTTCGTAGGGTTCGGGTCGTGACATCCCCATTTTTTGGTATCGAGCAAGATCGGCTCGATCCAAGTTGATTGGGGTTTGGAGTAATAAGGAGTGATGGCGTTGGGATGGTTAGATAACGAGACCTTAGAGATTCTCTAGAATTAGGCATGAAATGCATATCATGTGAATTGACGCTTGTGATTGGCATAATTGATTGATATCATCTTGGATGATTAGAAGATTGTAAAGTCCCGTACGTAGCGTTGCCTAGTGTTTGATTGTTGCCTATCCGATGTGATAGATAGTTTGTCGTGATTATAACAAGTGCAGGTGCGTCGGGACTGAGAGGTAAGAATGAGGAATGTTGGCTGTGGTACTCTTGATTTTCTTGTTGTGAGTTGATTGCATTGAGTGCGAATGTTGCCATGAAATGTAGTCTAGAATTGCTAGACTTAAGTAAATGGCTTAGGTTTCTAATTCCTTAATGAAATTATCGGGAATCAAGTGTTGTGAAGGTTAGCGAAAATGAACAACCGAGGTAAAGGTTCTAAGGGAGCATTTAGTTCCGGGAGAGCGTCTAGTCCAAGGACATCGGTTAGAGCGGACCCAAGAGTAGATGGAGTCATTAGGCCTCTTGAGGAAATTAAGAATTTGATGGGTAGGCGACTCAAGAACGAGTTGCCACTATTGCCCAAGACGCCGAGATGCTGCTGCTGCTCATAGAGCAAATATGAATCAAGGGAATGACAATGGGAATACACGGATGCATCGCTTAGTAGAATAATTTTTGAAGTTGAAACCGGCCAGGTTTAATGGAAAAGGTGACCCGGAGGTTGCTCCTCGTTGGATAGAGGGCTTGGAGAAGCATTTGAAGTTCTAGGGTGCACGGAGGAGGAAAAGTGACTTTGGCGGTTTATCGGCCTTCGGATACCGCAAGTGATTATTGGAAGGCCATCGGAGGAAGAGTTTTTCCTGAGGGTACGGTGCCCAACTGGACCGTCTTTGCTTGAAATCTTCAATGGAAAGTATTTCTACGAAACTACGCAAGAGCGAAGATGCCGGAATTTCGACGGTTCCATCGGGAATCGGATGACAATCGATCGGTATGAAGCTGAATTCTCAAGATTGTCGAAGTATGCACCCGTGGATTGAAAGGCTATTCCATAACTTTTAGATAATTAACTTGGAAATTTCTCGGGAAAGTTAATTCTTTTAATTATAAAATTTATTTGAAATTTTCATTAGGAAAATAGGATACGTAGAATTTGCTCAATGTGACATCCCGTATTCGACCCATTTTCGAAGTTTTGAATGAATGAAATTTCTCATTGATGTATTCGGCTAAACCTCACTCCGAATTGATCCCTCTTGAGAATACTAACCAAATGAGAATGGCTAGCTAGGGAAATCAAGTACGTAGACCTAAGAACTTGATCCTGGATTGACTCTTTGACCATGAAAATTTTCGAGGGAATATTTTGGTCCAATATGGACCGATCCTAGAACGGTTAAGGAATGATTTGGATAATACCCTATGATTGGATCACGGGCGATTCCGTTTGATCATGTACGGGTTCGAATGTCCCTGAATCATTTACTAACGATCGTGTCCATCGGGACTAGTGATTGACCCTGCAATTACATGACAACCAAAGTCACCATGGCTCGAGAAATTCTTAAACGTAATATTAATCACGGGTCGATACGCATAACTCCTAAAAGCCATCCGTTAGTTTGAGATACGCTGAAATTTCAATTTATCGAGATTGATGACGAATCGGACTTCCAAATTAGACGTCGAACCTTCAGGGGTTTCAATAATTATATTTTAAAAGTTGCCTCATCCGAGTACGATTACTTCGCGGTTCGCCCTAAAGTGTTCGAAAAAATGAAATTAGGACTGAAAATGGAAAAAGACCCATTTACCCTTGGAAAATACTCACCTAGCCATTCGGTCAAGGGGCATTTTAGTCATTTCTCCCCCCTCATGGCCGAAAATTGACTAAGTCAATTGGGTAGCAAATTACCAAATTGCCCTTCTTGCATCTCAAGAGCAAAATGAAGAAATTGCTCCACATTGGATTCGGTTTTGAGTAAATGGGGATTAGTGCCCAACTTGAGAAAATGATATCGAAGTATGATGAATTGAAGTGTTATATGCTCGTTTGGCCTTTTGAATGTATTGTGTAGATGTGCATGCAAACACCCCCGAGGCGTGTTAACGCGGGGTCTATGGTCGATTGAATCTTATGATATGACTATTATACACATTGTACCACGATGCGATATTCGTAGGGTTTATGATATCCCGATGCGTACTAACGTGGGATGCGACTAGGCGTACTAACGCGAGTGCAATGTAATTTTAATAGCCCGATGCGTATTAACATGGGCCTGGACATTGGAATTGAGAATTACAACGAGTTGAGAACTACCACATACTTATAGGCTTATGAGCCATTATTACTCTAATTGCAGAGTTTAACTTGATTGTACCGTTTGACCCCAAATTGTGAACTTGACTATGATGTTTAAAGTGCCAAGATATCGCGATCTCATTTTGTGTATCGGTTGCCATGTGTTCAATACGATTAGATTTGCATATTGTTAGCGTCCGGAGGTACTAAGATGTTCCGTGGCCTAGTGTAGGTTTAGAGTTAGCTTACTAAGATGTAATCTCACCCCGTTGCTGGGACATCCTTTTTCAAACCCCAAGCCTTGACTCGATTGCGATGTCGACGTTTTTGGATTTACGAAGGATTTTGAACACGTGGTTACCACTTATCCGGTAGGACCCGAACGAGTATACTATAAGAAGGTTGGCACCTTGTGGGTGGACGATGGGGGCGATAACCGGACGCCATATACCTTTTCGTCCCGGACTTATAAGGAATGGGATACCGTTTTTGGACCATTGAGGGACTGCATCATACCCGATGAGGTACTAAGAGTTGCGGGACATGTTGAAGATGCCGCTATGTCGCCGAGCCATTGCCCGAGCCGGAGCCCTTCGCCGAACCCGTACTCAAGCCGGAGCTTCCCGAACTCGAGGACCCTAGCGAAGACGGAGAGATCGTGGAGCTCGGGGATGCCGAGGACGACCCTATGGATACTTTCGAGTCGGAGGTAGAATTCGAGGAGTCGTAGTACGAGATGAGCGTTTCTACCGAGTATGCCCCTCGGGTCGACGAATTCACCGATGGAGAGACCGATCGTTAGGTATAGGTATAACACTAAACTTTTGGTGTTCTTTCGGGTTTAGGTAGTAGTATCATTTTGGCCCGTATCGTCTTCGTTGAACCCTCTAAGTCTTTTTAGCTTTATCCCTCGTGTTATAGAATACAATGTGTTATGCTATGTTACTTCCTTTTAGTCATCTTGTTTCAATTTGTACGAAGTTTGTCTATGCTTTCGCTTGTGCATATCATTTCGCGTTTGGATGTACGTCGTTGGATCTTAGGGATAATCGAAAGAGAACGACCGTGGCGAAATGTTGGCGAGCCCGAAGGGTTCGGGCGTGACAGCAGCCGGCAGCGATGGTTAACGCCAAAAAGGGAAACATTTCCATCGCCATACGCAGAGTCAAATTCAAGAGCTTGAAACTTTCAACAAGGAGTGCCCTTATCTAGACAACAAATAAAGGAATGAATTGAGTTGGAAGCTAGGATTTGAACTTTTGCAAATCAAGTTTTGGTTTCAAAACAAGTGCACCCAATGGAAGATTCAATATAAACGCCACGAGGTGGCAACTCTAAGCGAGGAAAAGCGAAAAGCTCCTAAGCAGAAAACACGAGATATAGTGTCACGCCCGAGTTCCTTTACAAGTGCGCACATGCCTCAACGTTACATTTCCTCGTTCGTGTAAGTAAATCTAGGATCCGAATGGCCACGCCGTACACATGAATATACCCTCATACGCAAAAGCGATAAAACTCCACATCTTTAGAAATAAAAGATGACTCATAGATAACAATTATCTACATGTAGCATAAAAAAAACAAAGGAGTTTACAAAAGATCGTGGTCTAAAATATACATAAGGACTAGGGAAAAGGTGGGATTAGGGAGGTCCTCTTGCAATGCCTCTATCCCAAGAAGACATCCCAAAAAGATCTAGCGTCTCCTAAGGTAGCTAGTCGGCGCTGCTATCGTTGGCTTCATCTTCGTCCTCGTCGGGATTGTACTCGAAGAGAGGTATCAAGGTCGATATCCACAGAGTCTCCCTCTAGCTCATCCTCGTACGCAGATATCTCTATCACCTCTATACCCTCCTTGACCGTCGGGGTCTTCTCAGGAACGTTTCTCGACTCGACCGCATAAGCCTCTACCTCGACCTCGTCACGGATTGGATGACACCACTCAAGCACTTGCATCCCTAGGGACTTCGAGAAGACTTCAAAGGACCAAGTGGTAGAATCTCCGACTCGACGAAACCAAGCCTCGTAACGATGAGGCTTCCAATGGTCTCCCTCATCGTCCACCCAAACAAGTAGTCCCTTTCCTTATATATACTACTCCATGATCGCCAGGAAACTCCTCAAAATTTGTAACCATGTCGTTTGGGTTACCCAAATGCCCAGGTAACATGACTTACAACTTAGGGTCCGAAAAAGGAATCCCACGACGGGGTGAGAATGAATCTCAAGAAACTAACCCTAAATCTAAACTAAGCCGTTAGTACCTCTAGACAACTTTTAAAATTAAATCACACAGAAGAAGTTAACAGGTCCAAAGATAATCATGATGTAGGCAAGCGCATGAACTAATATCAATCCAAACTATCTTTGGCAAACAAGCCTAGGCATTAGCAAATCGGGCAATCACATTATCAAGACATTCAATTATTCAAGATCAAGCCTCATGTACTAGCACAATAATTAATTTTTCACATAAACAATGAACCGCCTCACTCTTGTCATGATTTCGATTCCAATGGCTAGGTTCGCGTTCGGACGCATCGAACCAAACAAATTTGCAAACCCACATTCCGACGCATCGGTTTCAAAAGCCATAACAATACTCGTATTGATTCGTATCAAGACTATCCCGCGTTCGACGCATCGGGATATAAATCGGCCCCGCATTCCCGACGCATCAAGGCTCGATGTGCCATCGACTCTTAGTTCAATCAATTGAAACTCACTTTCGGTCTCCACATTTCTCATCGCTTAAGAGCTCACAAGCCATAGTCCCACCTTAAGTGACCCATGATCGAGTATAGCTCGACTTAACGAGCATTTAATCTATAGCAAGAGGAAATATCCATGGCCGAACTACACTACACACGGCACAACTTGCACAACAATGCACTCAATTAAGTAAGAACAATTCTCGCCAAAGCAAGCATAAATTTCACTCATGTGTCACACAAGGACTAAATGCCACATAGTCATTCGAGCATATGTGCCAACCGAACACTCACATTGCAAATTATATCAAAATTTCATAATTTCACTTCAAGGTGAACAAACATTATTTGGTTCCGATTACCATAAATAAAAGCAAACAATTCATGCACAAATCGGCTCATAACCCATCAACTTAACCATAAACTCGTCTCTTAGTATCCTAACGTCTTAATAAAGGTTTAGGGGTCTCTTACTTGGTCCAATTGAACTAGTAATTCACGCCATGACAGCCCCAAGGTTCAGCCTTCACTCGGTCAAAACAAGGCAGCAACCAATCCTAGAAAAATTTCACAATCCTTCCATCAATCCTCTTCTAAACCCCAATCCATTACTCATACACCTTGCCAATACATCAATCTATGTCCTTAGATGCCTTATCATGAATCTCCAAGCAAGGCGACACCTCGACGAACCTCGAAGTGGTTCGGTTACAACAAGGCAACGAATAGGCACAATCTGTCCTAACAAGATCACCACAACATTCCATCCATTAAAACCCATCTAAACTCTAATCAATCTTCAACCTCAACTTACTAAATGTATTAACTAGGCTCATGGAGTGTCTTACCGGACGTTGAAGTGCAATGAGCCCAAAATCCCACTTTGGAACTCTCGGGTTCAAGTCGATTGGTCCGACCTTTGCTCTTTCAAACAGCTCTAAAGGGAAAACGGTTGGGCCAAATTGAACTCACGACATGTCATTAGAATGACAAGAGAATAATCTTTCTAATAGTGGGTGGCACTCCCTCATCCGATCACGATGAAGGAGATATGGCAGTAATAGTGAGCGGCGACGGGATTGGGTAGCGAATGAGCGAGAGGGAAAGCAAGAGAGAAAAAAAATGAAAAATAGGGGAAGAAGGAGGAAACTTGGCAGAATAAGGGGAATAGAGAGAGAGAGCTTTCTTACACTTTTTGGTCAAGATCAAAAAAAGAAGATTAGGAGAGAGAAAGGCCATAAATAATGCAACATTGTCCCTTAATCAAATAATGACATTTGTCACTAGTCAATTATTGACTTGAATCCCATTGACTATCTTGCCCTCAAATTTCTGCTACTATAAGGACATTAGTAAAAGACTATTTTGTCCTCGATCAATTCTTAAGGCAAGGGTATCCTTCCAGGGGCAAAATGGTCATTTCACACTTTCCGTCCAAATTTCACTTTTCCAACGTCATTTGCCCTTGATGAGATGGCATCCACTTTATTTCAAATGTTGGAATTCCTCATTGTCCTATTTCCAATTTCGAGATTCCATTTCATGGTTAGTTTTCCGTCAATTGTAATCTCAACTTATCTTGAATTAACGGACGGCTTTTACTAACGTTACGCGTATCGACTCGTAATTCTCATCACACTTAGGAATACTCAGGTTACGGCAACTTTGGTTGTCGCGAGATTGTGAGGGTTTATTACTAGTTCCAACGGTCTAGATCATTAGAGTTCCATTTAGGAAAGGTTTACAAATCATACATCGGTTAGGCGGAATCACCCGCGTTCCAATCGTATGACACTAGCAATGGATTCCATGATCGTTCTTAGATCGCCCATTATTGGCTCTAAATATTCTCTCAATAATCCTTATGGTCAAAGTGCCATTCCGTATTCGAGTTTCTTAGGTCCACGTACTTTGTAATGCGTTAGCCTTTCCCTTTTTGGTCAGTTCACTCGGGGCGATTAGTCTCGAGTGAGATAAAACGAAATACAACGATAGATATCTTCTCATTCAATAGTCTCGAAATAGCAGGAATTTCAGAATGTCACATATAGGGAAGCTCTCGAGACGCCATCCGCTCTTAATCTGCGGCAGTCCTATCGCCCTTGGTGAAATATTCCTTGATGAGCCACATCCGATGATCGAAAATGCTCATTTGTCACCTTGTTTCCCTGAATAATTTTTTGTACAATCGGGTTTTGTTGGAGAGAAGAACGAGGAAATCGATCTTGCGAGGTCGGCATTGATGCCTTTCGAGGGATGGGACATGTATCACCACGATTGGAGTTTCCTTGATGATAGGCTTACTATCACAATCGATCGGTTCGATGCTAATGAAAGTCCAAAGCTATAACCCACGTGAAGCTTGTGATCCAATGTTTGTGATTATGGTCCCTCAAACATCCTTCACACGTACCGATCTAGGGCGTAGTTGGCCGATCACCGGGAATCCTCAAGGGAAGCAAGCACATGCACAATCGAATGTCTTTGTTGATCTTTTTGTTATAAAGTCCCCCATACGAGGACATTCTTTTTTAATGTCTAGAGTTAATCCAGGGCCAAGAACCAAGATTATCCATGAGTATCATCGTGCTCAAATGCATGAATTCATTGTTAGCTTAGACTTGGGGCAAATCGATTAAATGCCATGAAGAGAAGCATTGAAAGGTAACACATGGAAATATGAGCAAAAACCCCGAACACGCTCAAATATGGATAACTCGGTATCGATTCTAATTTATCCTTTCCGATCTCACATTTGACATGTTCTTCTCCTTTTGACGAGGAGATGACATAAAAAGAAACAAAATGAAAGAAAACAAATTCGTGGGTAGTAGGAAGAATTGATGCTTGAAGTTAAAAAAAAAAACTAGAGAATCACTCGACAAGCATGGACTAGGAATCTGGGCATAGTTGATCCTCGGACGGTCTTTTCCAATCCTTGCGTAAATCGACCCAATGCCGAAGCCCAACACTAGACTCAAGCCAAATTTGGGGGGGGATGGGGAAGTTCAGATGTTATCCACTCGGCGTAACCCTTCCCGACCGAAAATGGGGCAAGCCTGTGGCAAATCTCGGCATTAGAAAGGACATACAATCCAATCCAAATGAAAGTACTTCTTCAATTCAAGCTCACAAGAAGTACATACAAGAGTAAAGCGGTATCGTTTCAATTCTTTTAGAATATGAGAACATACATTGACACTTTCTCTTTTGTTTATATAGGGGGTCATTGCCGTCTTTGGATAGGGAAGTATCCCTTCTCTCGGAAACTCATTGGAATGGGAAATTCTTGGAACCTTTGACTAGAGCGTGGCCGGTTGCACGGAACCTCCGGTTGCACGCCGGTTCCGGTTCTGTTTTTTAAATTTAATTTTTAAAATAATAAAATAAACATAATAAATAATAAATTATAAATTATAATCAAATTGTACATTGTAATAAAATTTGGAAAAAAGAGAGAGAGGAGAATGGGCTTGAACTTAATGAATTATCATTAAGCGCCTACATATCTTCTTGGGGATAGAACTTAGAAGAATCAAAGCCCATGTAGTTCTTTTATCTTTAATAACCCCAACTTACCTCATTGCCAATCGTCGCTACCCGTTGTAGTACCGTGGCGGTGGTATCTCCACAATCATCACTAAAGAATTCGTGTTCTCGATCCAACTTTTGGTGTCAAAATCTAACCTTCGTCCAATCGTCGACACAAGCTTGAGTTTTCATAGACTCGGACTCAATCTTGAACGATGAGAGTCCAAAACTAATCCTCCAGCAAGCTAAATACTTGTTCCATCGCAACCGTTGAAGAAGGGGTTGCTAATATCGACAAGCGATGAGGGCGGGCGAACCGGGTAATTGTTTGAGTGACTCTTCCACCATTCTAGGATTTAGAAATCATCTTGTGTTCGACATCACGAAACTCAAATTGAGTTGTTAAATATTTTTCTAATTCGGAAATACTACATGTTGCCCCTTTTTATTTTTTTTGTCTACTCTTGAGCATATCGTACACTTTACTAAGTGAACTACCAGAACTTCCCTTCATGAGGCGATGGATTGTAAAGATTCACAATCATTTAAACCATATCTATCACAAAATTCTCCATATAATACTACTACTGATTCTTCAACCTCTCATTGTATATTTGAAATATCTATTGCATCTTCCAAATATAAACAATCATAATAATACACATTCGGATAATCTAGCAAACCATCTAATTTAATACATGGATAAAAAATAATACCAACTAAATAGACAAGAGGAATTTTGAAATAATAATGCAACCATTTTTCTCGCATTACTAAAATAGTCCGAGCTAATTCGAAAGATCTTTTTCATATTCACTAAAAATACTACCAATATTAATACACTATATTAAAAATAAATACGTAGTATGATAATAAATATCAGATAAAGCATTAGTAGCATCATTAAAAATTTTCAAAAAATCTAATTTTTTTTTTGCAAATGTCCTAATGTTGCGGAAGTAAAGTAATTTTGGGAATATTTTATGAAATAAACAAACATAATAAATCTTTGTAATCAAAAGTTTGACGAAGCAATTCATAGGTAGAATTCCTATGAGTCGGAATATCTTTTGAAAACTTTTTGCCCTTCTCCCATGTTATTTACAAAATTGTCTCCATGCTTTCATAAAATGAAGCACGACTCCATAAAATTTAATTGCACCGTTTATTGGGGCTAGAGAAGTCTCAAGAGTTCGTAAATCATCTTGTATACATAAATTTAAAACATGGCAAGCACATCTAATGTGAAAAAATTATCCGCCAAAAGAGGGTTTGCAAATATTTTCTAATTTGGGAATGGAAGCGGTATTTGCGGCGGCATTATCAAAATCAATTGAAAATACTTTATTTATCAAAGTATATTCTTCTAAAAGTTGCCTAATTATTCTATAAATATTATGAGTCGAATACTTTTCATCAAAAACTCGAAATGCAAGAAGTCTTTTTGAATGAGTGCAGTAAATCACCTATCCAATGACACATAACACCCATATAAGAATGAATTTTTAAAGGATCACTCCAAATATTGCTACCTAAATGCACACGTCCATTGAATTCCGAAATTTTTTTTGCTAAAGACTTTTTTTATTTTCTATAAAAATGCAAAATTTCGCGTTTAAAAGTACTTTTCGAAATAGTTGGTGCTTGCGGAACCAACGCAGTATTTATCAAATATTTCAAATTAAAATTTTCACCAAAGTAGTAAACGGAGCATGATCAAGGGCAACATATTCGGTTAATATTTGTTTATAAAGTGCATCAATGTAACGGAATAAAGAATGAGTATTAGGATTGACGCACCAGGGAAATTTGTTGTTGCTTAGTGTCGATCCCCGCTTGCGTTGGATGTTTTTTTGTTAGATGCCAACGGAATGTTCCGTAGCCGTCTCCTTTGGTAAATTTGTATGTTTGCGAACAATATTTACAATTTATATTATCTTACCTTTGCTTTCATCATATACCTTGTCGAAATGCATGCCACAAGTCGGATGTACTCTCTCGGCCCTTCCGTTCAGGCTCATTTGTCGTCGACGTTTCTTCGACACCGATGGGAGGATAAAGACTTTCTTGTGTTGGGACGTGCTCGACGTTCGGAATGGGAACAACGTTGATATTATCGTCGTCGTCTTCCCAATATGTATACTCATGATGATCATATCCAGGAATAGGATGTTCGAATCTCCCATCGCCATCTTGGCCTTTCCAGGTATTTTTTCTTCCACTTGCCATTTTTGAGAAAATTGAGGCGGGATTGAGAGGAATTGTTGAGAAGATTTATGAGAATAATGAAAGGGAAAGGATAGGTATTTGTAGAGAAGGGGAGGGATATTTAACTTTAAAAAAAATGAATTTCTTTTACGGCTGAAGCAATGGCCATTTGGCAGCTGCAAATTGCAACGGCTCTTTGGGCCGTTGGGGCCCATTTTTTTTTTTTTTTTGTAAAAAACACGGTTCGAGAACCGGCGCCGAGGGCGATTCCGATTCCGGGTTGGAACCGTGGGCTCGGTCGGCGGCCTAATTTCGGACCGATCAAAGGGCCTGTTTCGGGCCGGTCAATGGGCACGTTCCGAGCCGATTCCGGCCCCGTTCCATTTGGCACGTCTACCTTTGACAATCTTATGCCTCGGAATAGACAATAAATTTTTACAAGTCATTTGCACAAGTATGGGCAATTCATGATCCACGTCCCTAAGAATTTTCTTATTTACTTGCGGGATTTGTTCGCTGAGATAAAGAGTTGTTGCATTTTGTATGCTCGAAAATACTCATACATTGCGTGGTTTATGCATGAGATTGTTCCTCATGTTTAATTTATCAACTCGAATAAAGAGCATAAACTACACAAGATACATCGAATGTACAAAATAAGGCACAACAGGATGATGAAAGGCAACCCATCGCCAAACACCTCCCAAATACATTTTTCCAAGAGAGCGAGCGAAGCTAGGTTCCGCGTTGCTCGAGGTAAAGGGTCTTCTCGCAAATGGTATGATCGCCGAAATGATAAAGGCATTCGAGTTCTCTACCCCAAATACTACAAGTGACCATTGATTAACCCATTTGAGCAGAGGTTTCATTTTTATACCCTATCAAGAACCACCCCACATTGGTGCAAAACAAAGGTAATTCTATCAACATCATAAGATAAATGGTTAGAAATTTTCTTGCTTGGACTAACATCAATTTTCGGGTGTTTCTTTACATTTATACTCAAACTTCGATTCAAGTGCCTTAGGATGACGAAGAGTATTTGTTCCTTTATCCTACACATGTATATCCATTTGCACAATCCATTTGAGCCTGCAAATTTATTTCTAAAACCCTTGTTGGTGATCATTGTTGTTCCAAAACAAATATAGCCCATCTTTGAGCATAAGGACTTGAAAATTCGGATCAACAGAAAATCCCCTAATGAACTCATCAAGATGCTAAAAAATGTAGCAATAAAAGAGATACGGAGTGAAAAAAAAAAGAGCAAATACGATTCCACGAAAAATTCCCTAGGCGTTAAAAAGCAAAGTGCCTACCAAAAACAAGGTCAATGCCCACTCAATTCATTGTTCATTTGTAGAATACTTTTGAATTTAAATGCACAATTGTTTTGTAAATCCTAAAAGGGTTGAGAGAAAAATCTCCATGAATTGTCAAATCGCAAAATGCAATCATCGGTTCATATCGTCCTCGAGCAATGATGGTATCCCAAAATGCCAAGATCGGTGATAAGGTTATAATGATCACTAACATCAAACCCCTTCTCATACATTTTCTAAGCCAAAACTGAGCCATTTCGTTTCTCAATCCTGAAATCCTAACCTACTTTACAACCCTTTAAAAGTCTCTTCCCGACTAGGGCACTTGAATTAACGTAGAGTTCAATAATTTTAAGCATTGCTCGAAGAAGTTCGAGCAAGATTATTTGTCTCATTTTTATAGGGTTCTTGACTTGTAAACCCGGAGCAAGATGACAAAGAACTTCATTTCATAAGCCTTGACTCAATTGGAGTCCACATTGTAAACTTTAAACCAGCCCACATTAAGGTTCTAGTTAAGACCTCCGGATTGGCTTGATCGTACCCATTGTGAGATTACTCGGACCCTTGTAAAATGCGATATGGTAAGATTGAGTGATTTCTCTTGAATCTTACAATCCGGATAAAAAAATTTTTCAAGAGTAAGAGAAAGTCACTTTTGGATTGAAGTTACCCATTCGGGTTATATTTGAGGTATTCACAATGTGATAACCTCTCTCGAGCAAAATTGATAATGCAAGCTTAACAAAGTAATTGTGCATGATCTCATTGATGAATTTCAGCACGTATGATTGCACATATTACCTTTGACTTTATCGACAAGTAACGCAATTTGGATGTTTGAGTTACCTTCCGAGGTCTCGAAATTCAATCGATGATCATTAAATGAACAAACTCTACTAGCAAGTGCCATTCATGTAGTTTTCCAAATCCTCAAGTAAGTATATACTTCAACTTGAATAGTTTCAAGAGGGTGAGTGGAAGTCCTTCATCGACTAAAGTTCCTCATTCGATTTGATTAGATTTGTCAAAAGGATCGTATAGGTTTTTTTATTGACAAATTCCTTAATGAAGCTTTGTAATGCAAGCAAAAAAGTTTAAAAATATGTGGATATATCATGTTGCATTTGCATTGATTTTGTTCATAAGTATACCTCAAGATTAAATAGGTACAATGCGATCGGCTTATCATTTTCTATGACCATTCGTTCGGAGAATCCAAGTAAGTTTTATGAGCCCTTTTCAAATTGACAACTTTTCCGATATTAGTTGTCATTTTGACCTCTCATGTTTGCTATGATTCAATTTAGGCAACACATCTTTTTTGTATTTATTGATTCGGTTCGATGGTACATCCTTTAATATTGTGATATACGGCCTTGATGGTATTGATTCATGATGACATATGCACCCATGATCTTTACCTTTGTCAAATCGCAATGACATATGCACTTGCAATCTTGATCTTTTGTCAAATTGTAACGACGTAGCTCTTATTATTTTGATCATTTTCAAATCATGATGACATAAGCACTCGTGATTTTGATCCCATGCCGAGTCACAACGACGTAGCTCTTGTGGTCTTGGCTCATTTTAACCAAATAATAATGACATAACTTTTATGATCTTGGTCTCCTTTTTCAAATCATGATGACATATGCACTCATGATCTTGGTCTTTTTATCAAGTCACAACGACGTACGCTCTTGTGATCTTGATAATCCTTTTTTGACTCACAACGACATAGCTCTTGTGATCTCGAAAAACGTTTTTTTCCAAACTTTACATATATCTTGCATTAGAGGAAAACCTTTGAATAACGGATAAGGCCCCAATACCTCGAGATCCTCTTATAATCTTAACCCTTTCGATTCACAACGACATAGCTTTTGTGATCTCGAAATATATTTTTTAATTTTACACATATCTTGCGTCGTCTCGCATCAAGGAGAAGTCCCCGATAAGAGTTGGGCTCGATACCTTAAGAACCTTGCATTTGCAAGAAGCTTGGAGATTAAGGGAACAATCGATTTATGAGGTATCTAGTAAAATAGGTATTCTCCTATGCGATCCATGTGCTGATTTCTCTAACATGGAAAAAAGAAGTGTTGGCACATGTTATTTGCGATTTTGCATATCATACATCATTTCATTGCATAAAAAAATGGGATTAAAACTCCCGCAAAAAGATCATTCATCAATTGTATTGTGAAAATTTATGGTTTAATTTTTTCTTTGAGCAAAACTTCTATGAGCCTCCACTCAAAAAGGGTAGCATTGTTGACACCTAAATTTTGACTAATCTTTGCATAAAATTAGAACTAATTTTGTTCTAAACAAAAATCATCTCCCATATTTATTTTTAGCGTAAATTGTATTGGCATATAATTGGACCGGCAGAATATTTGAGCTTAAATTGATGAGCGTTTGGGCTAGACATGGGGTGAAAAATGCACCAAGAAGATTTGGACTTGAAAGAAATATTTTCTCATGGACTGAATTGCAAATACTTAAAATTTTAGGGATCGAAATGTAAATACTTAAAGTTTGAGGGAATGGAAGATAGAGAATGGAAGATGAGAATGGAAGATAAAAATGGGATATGATAATGAAAGATAAAAATGGAAGATGAGAATGGAAGATAAAGAAATGAAGATGAAGAAGGGAGAATGGAGATATTTGTTTATAAAAAGAGGGAGAGTGCTTGAAGAAAAGGGGAGAGTTTTGGTGATAGAAAAATTGGAGAGTTCTTGAAAAAACTTTTGCGTGAGATAGAGAGGTGATCATCCGGAGTTCCAATCTTGTTGGTAACTTGGAACGCTTTCATGCCAATTAACCTTGTGTTGCCATCCATGCTCCGATTGACTAGTACCAGGTACCACAACGTTCATTATTCGACGATCTATCATCAACCACTAACGGTACATCGATCCGATGTCTAGAGCTTCCCATCCAAGCCTCCGAAGTTTTCCCTCCCTATTGCCCGTTTCAGCCCATCGTACTCCAATTTTGAGCTGCTGTCCCGTCACTATTTAGCCTTGATTCGTGGGTAATCACCCTCCATTTTCATGTCATTTGAAGATTTAACATTGCTATTATGTGTGATAGATCAATTGGAAGTAGTCTCTAGCGAATCAAACTCCGAAAAAATGCTAGTTTTGGTTAAAAATCTAAAATTGTGCGTGCTGAAATTTGGCATTGAAAAGTGGATTATTGAGTTCTTCATTATCTTTAACATGCAAATTGATAGGATATTTTATTTGACATATATCTTATCTCATCTCTTGCATAGTAAGTTGTTTGAATGGCATTATCCTAGTGGTTATCGGATGTTATTTAGAGATAAAGTTTGAGCTTAATTGGATGTTTATCTAAATTTTTGAGAATTATCTGGAATTACTTTGCCAAATCTTTAAGGATAATTTTCTCATATTAAAATTTGGATTTTGGATGAATAAAGGTGGATTCTCAATTTCATATTTTCGACCACCTCTCCATATTTTCGAAAATTCAAGTTTAATTGACTCATCTTCATTTTTTTTTTTGTACTTGTCACTTGCATATCATATAGCTTAGAGCATATCATTGCCACGTTATCATTCATGCATATTTCTATGTCATTTTAGCATAGTTTTCATTTGCATCACTCTAAAAAAAATTACTTAATTCACGCCGACCAATCAAAAGAATTTTTCTTGAAATTGGTACCTAAAGGGCATTAATTTTTTTAATTAGTGTAACCAAGTCCCCAAACTCATTTTCTCTAGTTCGTAGAGATAAAAGAGTTCTCCCGCTATTTTATATAGATTTGTAATTAATCTATCGTAAATGATTAGTGGCGGCTCCAGTTTAATAATTTTGTATGAAATGGACCTAAGTTGCGATTTGGTAGGACTTGGGAGGGTCCGAATTATGTTAGTTAATTTAATTAACCCGATAATCCGTTAGCCTGATTTCTTAGGTCGCGACACCCAATTGCAAGAGAAATTACACCTAGAAAAAGCTCCAGTGAAGAGTGTTTTAACCGTACAAGGGAAATTTCACCAAAAAAGAACACCAATCTCAACAATCCCTAATCGGAGACAAATGTTTCGACGTCCGCCATGCCCCCACAAAAAAAAAAGAAAGAAAGAAAGTAGGGCGAATAAAAAGGCTAGGGAATATCAAAAGGTCATACTTGCTTGGAGATCATAGTGCAACGCTTTAGGGCTTCGAACATAAGCTAATGATGGTAGATCCAAGCTTAGCAACATTGAATTTGATATCCCCAACTCGACTCCGACCTCAATGGCATTGAATCCAACATGAGCACCCTCTCCTCTATGCGAGGAGGAGGAATGTTTTAGGGTTCATACGGACAAACCGCCACAAAGACTTTTCTTTGGACCCAACATAGTCTTGATTTGGGGTTTTAGTGGTCACCTGTATGGAAGAAGAGAATGGACAATTGGAGGCCCTCACCATCGCCATCGTCGACGCTCAATCCGCGGCCGAGACGTTTCCACAAGACGCTAAATCATTGAAGGCATCGAAGAGCTTTCCGGTTTAGTCTTTTGAGAGAGAGATGATGGAGAAGAAAAGTGGAGGAGATGTCGTTTTAGGTTTGGATGAGAAAAGAGATGACATAGTTTTGTTGACGTTGATAAGTTGGGCAAATATTTTTGCCACATAGGAGAGATAAATGATAAAAATTTGCCATATTAGCGTTTTCCGTTAGCCACATTAGACGATGTTAATAGAAGGACTCAATTGACCAAACTTGAAAAGTTTTAAGATTTGATTGCACTTTTTGCAAATTTTAAAACTTAATTGCACTTTGGTGACAAGTTTTATGACTTCTAGTGAATATATTTCATTATTTTATTTACCATAACTTTGTGGAGCTGCAAAATAGGCTTGGTAGCATTTATAATTAGGGGCAACAATTCTTGTCGCATCATATTGATAGCATTATGTCGAAACACGGCTATAACTAGAATATGGCTAACCCGAACACAACACATGTAGTAAATGTGTCGAACTACCTATACACACTTAGTAAAGCAAGTTACATGACGCGACTAACGCGATTATCAAACATGTGACCATAAAATAAAGTGTCGATGTGATATTATGATACATGATTTTCTTTATAAATATAGTTAATTTGTGTATACGATAAATACATGTATACAAGATAACCACACAAGTTAAGATGAGTAATTTAACTTCATATTATAATTTGTGCATATTAATTTGTAATGGTTCATTTTTAATGTTTAAATTTATCTCTCTCTATATATATATTTGTTTCTTTATTTTACCCTTTAGGTGTTATTCAAGGGTAAAAGTATTGTGAGTTGAAACGGGTCTAATTTTATCAGATCTAATTGGATCAACCTGCAATACGACTTTTAACGTAGTTATGCCAACGCAAACTTATTTTATCACGTGTCTTGCAAATAGGTAGCGTCGAGAATTGTTCGCCTAACTTATAATTAATTTACAAAGCTCTTATTTCCCTACACTTAATGTGCCCTTGTGAGGGCATTCGATGAGAGATGAGATTTCGTACGATGACTACAACTAGACATGGCCATGAGCCGGTTTGGGCCCTAAACCGACTCGGGTCAAACTCATAACCGGCCCTTGACCGGCCGCCGATTCCAAACCCGAATCGGCCCATGCCATAGGGGCCGATTCACGAGTCCCCATTTCGTTGAACTAGCAAACTAGCTAGTACAAAAAAATTAAAAAAAAAAAGGCAACAATCATATTCCCCCTTTTTTCTTTTTTTATTAATTTAAAAATATATCATAACTATTATAAATACCTCTTCCATCTCTAATTTTTTTCTCACAATTTCTCTCAAATTCTCTCAATTCACTCATCCTCTCAATTCTTTCAATCAACTTTTTGCTCAATTTTCTAAAAAAAATGGCAAGTGAAAGCGAGTAGTGACAAAGGCAAGAACCTAATGGGGAATCCGATTACCCTCATGATCCTAGTGATTATGCAAATTGAGAATTCGATATTGATGATATCAACATTATTCTCAATGTGGAGCACGTCCCAACGTAAAAAAATCTTCATCTTTCTCCCCGTATGGAAGAAATATCAACAATAAATGAACCGGAATGGAAGGTTACATCCGACATATGGGACCACTTCATGAAGAATGAATGATTTGATATTGGTCCAAAAAGGTATGATGTAGTATGTAAACATTATGGGGTAATATACAAATATATAGGTAGAGCCGTATATGGAATATTTAAATGGCATCTTAGGGCAAAACATCTAACTCAAGCGAGAATTGACATCAGGCAATAATAAATTTTCGAGTACGCTAATCTTAACACTCTTCCTTTATTTCATTATAATGAAAAAATGTATAAAGAAAAATTAGCTAAATGTATTTCCATTGATCATTTATCGTTTAATTTTGGTGAAAATTTTGATTTTAATCGTTTTATACAAACTACATGTGTTCCATAAGCAAAACCTATTCCAAGAAATACACTTAAATGCCAAGTTTTTTTTATCTTTATAACAGAGGAAAAAAAGATTTATGAAATTTTTTTATGAATTTTAATGGACGTGTGCATATAGGTAGCGATATTTGGAGTGATCCTTGACAAATTCATTCTTATATGGGTATAACATGTCATTGGATAGATGATGATTGGAATATTCAAAAAAGAGTAATTGTATTTAGAGTTTTTGATGATATGCATATGGCAAATAATATTTATAGAATAATTAAGCAAATTTGATAAGAATATTATTTGCTTAATAAAAAATTTTCAATTGATTTTGATAATGCCGCGACAAATACCGCTTCAATTGCCGCTTTAGAAAATATTTGTAAACCCGCTTTGGTGGATAATTTTTTCATGCTAGATATGATTATCATGTTTTCAAATTTATGTGTACAAGATGGTTGAAAAACTCTTCATATTTTTCTCAACCCAATAAAAATAGCAATTCAATTTTTATGAAAACATCTCCAAATTATAAAAGAATGGTGCATATTTTGTAAAGCAAATACAAAAAGATAAAAAAAATTTCAAGAGATGTTTCAAATCGTTGGAATTCTACTCACGAGTTACTTAACGAATCTTTTGCATATAAACATTTATTATGTGCATTTATTTTGGATAATATTACTTCGATTAATTTATTCCCACAAGACTGGGATATTTGCAATTTTTTTTTGGATATTTTAAAAGTTTTTAATGATGTAACTTATACTTTATTCGGTATTTATTATCATACTACGTATTTATTTTTAATAGAGTATATTAATATTGTTGGAGTTTTAGAAGAAAATAAAAATGATGATAAATTACGTGACACTATTATGGCAATGCAAACAAAATTGCTACATTATTATAGCGAAATTCCTATTATTTATTTAATTGCTTGTTTTTTTATCGACGTATCAAATTAGATGGTTTAAGTGATTATTTGGATACGTATTATGAATGTTTACATTTAGATGAAACGGTAAATGTTAGAGCTATACAAATAGTAGTTAAAAACGCAATAGTAGAATTATATAATGAATTTTGTATTAGATATAATCTAGGTGATAGTGGATTTTCTCAATCTAGTGACATACAAAGCGGGGACCTAGGTAAAATTAGTAGATGATACAAATTTCTGATGAATAGGCAAAAATAGAAAAAGGGAGCAATAACAAATATTTTTGAAATAGAGAGCTATCTAACCATTTCTTTTGAGTTTGCTTGAATCCGAAAGCAAAGACAAATTTCATAATTCTAGATTGGTGGAAGAGGCATTCAACCCAATTCTACAATTCTCACTTTCATTGCAAAACAAGTTTTAGTAACCCCTTGTTCGACAATTGCGATTGAATAAGTATTTAGCGCTAGAGGTAATATTTTGGACGAATGACGTTCAAGATTAGCTCCGTATTCGGTGGAGGCTCAAACTTGTGTCGATAATTGGACAAAAGCTCAATATCGACAACAAGAGATAGATCACAACCATGAAGCTGAATTCTTCGATGATGGAGATACCACCGCTCATGGATACCCATGCAGGAACGGGTAGCGATGATTGATGATAAGGTAAGTATAGGGTTATCAAATATAAAAGAACTACATGGATTTTGATTCTTCTATCTCCAAGAAGATATGTAGGTGTTTAATGATAATTTATTAAGTTCAAGCCCCTTCCCCCTCTTTTTTTTTCCCCCAAATTTGAATATAATTTGTATTTGATAATTTATTATTTCATAATTTCATAATTTATTTTTTTATTTCATAATTCATTATTTAAAAATTAAATTCAAAAATCGTAATTGGAACCGGCCGTTTCATTTTTGATTTTGAGCCGAAACCGGGCCCTAAATAGTCCTAGAACCGCCGGTTTAAAATCGAAATCGAACCGCCCCTTAAGGTTTCGGTTGTGGTTTTGGTTCCCCCATGGCCACGGGCTGGAACCGATCGGTTCCTAAATCGAAACCGGCCGGTTCCGGCCCATGGCCATGTCTAGTTGTCATCTATGTAGCACGGACACGGCCCCAAAGTCATTTTTCGCATGTCGGATATTGGTACGTGTCCGACATGCGCCCGACTCACCCGGACACGGTCAAAGATCGCGAATACGACACGTGTCCGACACCCCTCACCCCGAACACGGTCAAACACCCTCAAACACGTGATCAACTCGTGTCCAAGCTTGCGACACAAGTACAAACTATTGGGACATACCAAGATCCACGTGTCCCAAGAAAAAATTAGAGAAAATTTTAAATTTTGAAACTAGCGTCGATCCTAAGCCGATGGGCCCTCCTTACGTCCCAGAGACCCAAATAGTTAATCGACCACTCACTCATCTACCACTTTATACAATGCTTATCCTTTCTTTGTCTACTTAATGGCCGATGCGGGACACAAAACTAAAAGGAAAGGGAGAGCGAAGAAGAAGAGACCGTTGCTTGGTCATAAAAAAGTAAAAACAAGTCTGTTATTTTTTTGGTCAAAAAAACAAATATGTATTCACATCACCGATATGGACATGAAAATGATAATTTTTTTGGTCGAAAAAACAAGTCTGCATCCGTTTTGGTGTAAATTTATTACGAGGCTCTTTTTTATTATTTACTTATTTGTGAAATCATAAAAATGATAATTTATTACGTATACATAAAAATATATATTTTAATATACAATGTGTCCCAAATGTGTTGGAATTATCTATTTTTTGGTAAATCACGTGTCGGTGCTACATAGTTTGTGACATCCCGAATTCCGACGTACTTTCGAAACTAAGAATGAATGAAATATCACATAGATGTATTTCAACTAAATCTCACTCGGATTTGATCATTCTTGAGAAGACTAACCAATGGGGAATGGCTAGCTAGGAAAATCAAGTACGTGGACCTAAGAACTTGATCCCTGGATTGACTCTTTGGCCATGAAAATTGTCGAGGGAATATTTTGGACCAATATAAGCCGATCCTAGAGTAATTAAGGAACGATTTGGCTAAGACCCTACACTTGGATCACCGGTTGGTGATTCCGTTTGACCTCGTATGGGTTCCGAACGTCCCTAAATTATTTTCTAACGATCGTGTCCATCGGAACTAGTGATTGACCTTCGCAATTGAATGATAACCAAAGTCGTCATGACTCGAGAAATTCTTAAATGTGATATTAATTACGGGTCGATACGCGTAACTCCTAAAAGCCGCCCGTTAGTTTGAGATACGCCGAAATTTCAATTAATTGAGCTTGATCGCGAATTGAGCTTCAAAATTTGACGTCGGACCTTCAAGGGTTCCCAATAATTAAATTTTAGACGTTTCCTCATCCGGAGTACAATTACTTCGCGATTCTCCCAAAATAGTTAAAAAAAATAAAACTTGGACTGGATATGGGAAAAGACCCATTTACCCTTAGAAAATATCCAATTCTTTACTTTGGCCAACGGGCATTTGGGTCAATTTACCCCATGGCCGAATTTGACTAGTCTTCTTGCATTGAAGACCCAAAAATATCTAATCCCAAGTATTATCCTAACATTTTAGTAATTAATTTTTTTGGTCTTCTTCTTCACAATTTGCAAGACCACTCTCACTCTACCTCACTCTCTCTCTACCTCACCCCCTTGGCCGAAATTCTCTCACTCCCTCATCCTCCATTGCCGAAATTTTCCAAACCACCGCCGACGTAGCCTTGAACCGCCGAAACTCGACTACCACCGTGAACTACGGGAACCGCCGAATCTTGTGGCTTTTCAACCTAGCAAAGGGAGTCGCCGGAGCCGCCGGATTGGAATCAAGATATTCTCCCGTTTTCTCGCCGGAAAAGTTGCTAGAATTATGGTAAGTTAGTTCCTAACCTTAGATTAGGTATCTAGGATGCTAATAGACTTGAGATTGAGTACATTTGGATGAAAAATTGATTGATTTTGCTCATTATCATGCCTTGGCCGAAAATGAGAATGAAGGAGGAGAGAGAAAATTGTGTTCTTGCATGAATAGTGAAATGCAATGAGTAGAAATAGAGGGCTAGGATTTAATCTAGCTTTTTATGCTTTAATCCGACGGCTTATATTGAATCTTACTTAGGAAGATTGATCGAACGGCCGAGATTAATTCCTGCTTAGTGGAGATTGGTCGGGTGGTGGAGATTAATTGCACTTTAGGATATTTTAATCATATGGTCCCTATTAAATGCCACGTTAGTACAATATAATTGTATGGTACGTATTAATTGTACGTTAGTATAATTTTGATCGTACGGTGGTTATTAATTGCTACGTTGGTAGAATTAATAGTTTGTGGCATAGATTAATTTTTATGTAGCATAAATTAATCGTGTGGCCCCGATTGGCCATTGGCTTAATATGATTTAATCGGGTGGTCCCGATTTATTAATTCTCAATGTGAGTGAATCACGTGGTTCCGATCGAGTATTTATGCAAGTATAATTAAATCGAGTGGTCTCGATTGGGCGATTGAGGAAAATTAGAAAGATTGCATGGTACCGATCTTTTATTGGAGAAAAATTGGTGAGATCGTGTGGTCTCGATCCGCTAATCAGGAAATTTAGCAAGATCACGTGGCAAAGATGGATCGATCGGAAGGTTTTATGGATCGTATGGTATCGGGCAAGCGATTGAGGAATTATTGTGATTATATGGTCTACACGTGGAATAATTGAGAGGAAGCAAGGAATTTTACCCGAAGCGTTATGACGCGTGGTTTGTATTTATAAGACCATATTCTAGCCTGAGGCGTTATGACATAGACTCTGTTATTATTCTACCCTGAAGCGTTATGACGCGGGGTCAATGTGTATAAGAGACTATGTTATACCCCGATGCGTTATTACGCGGGGTTTTGTATTCATCCCGAGGCGTTAAACGCGGGATGCTAACCTAAGGCATTAAACGCGGGTTAGACTAACCCGAGACGTTATTACACGGGTCCGGGAATACTACATGGCCTGAGGCGTTATTACGCGGGCGTTAGGAGTAATTACATTAACCCGAGGTGTTATTACGCGGGTTATAGTGACCTAAGGCGTTATTACGCAGGTTATAATGACCTCGAGGCGTTATTACGCGGTCCGAACTATATAATGGCCTGAGGCGTTATTACGCGGTCTCGTCCATGTATATGATAGCCTGAAGCGTTAAACGTGGGCATTGGTGAAACGTGGAAATATTTTTACTATAACCTTGAGGTGTGAAACGCGGGCTTTGGAGGAACGTGGAAATATTTATATTATAGCCTGAGGCATGGAACGCGGGCATTGGAGTACATGGAAATATTTTTATTATGGCCTAAGGCGTGGAACGCTAGCGATAGAGCAACGTGGAATATTTTATTACGGTCTAAGGCGTGGAACGTCGTCATGGGAGTAACGTAGAATTTTCGTGAAGGTGTGGCAATTTTGGGAGAAAGAAAGGAATATTGTGGAATTTATTTGTGAAATTTTTTTTTGAATGAGGAATTATTGGGAATTGCTCACCTAGGACATGTCTGGAGGCACTAGCTCCCTAAGCTAGGATTAGGGAATATCTTACTAAGATTTATTCTCACCCCGTCGCGGGCTCTCATTTTTCAGACACTATGCCTCAACAATGAATGACCCACGTCGAGGTTCGGCATTCCCCGGGATATGGAAAAGGTAGTGACAGAGTACCCAATTAGGAAAGATCGGGTGTACTATAAACACACCACCACTATTTGGGTGGACACGGGAGAACTCTTTTGGAAAACGTGGAACCCAACCCGGAGGTCATGGCGCTAGAAGAGGATGGGGATGTTGTGGAGCCTTCGATGCGGAACAACCGCCCGATATTGGACGAGGATGAGTCACCGCTATAGATGAGATAGTACACGATAGCGAGGATGAGGCCTAGGGTAGATGGCCTCTTGACGTTGTAGAGTGTTTTATTTTGGAAGTATAGTGGGCTTCGACCACGTAATCTTTTTATTATAGGTGGTCATAGGCTTGTACAATGGGCCTTTTTGAAGCTTTAGGTTTGAAAGTTGTAAAGAATATGTGCTTATGTATATAAGTTTGCTTTTACCATCCCAAGTCATCGTGATGTTATTTGTTTATGTACGGGGAATGGTTTGTGCTTCCGCAAGTTTTGTTGGCTTTTGGATCCTGAAGAACCGTACGCAAGAGTGGCCGAGGGGGATGCTTGTGAGCTCACGGGGTTCGGATCGTGACATCCCCGTTTTATTGGTATCGGGCAAGGTCGCTCGATCTAAATCGACTTGGAGTGATAAGGAGTGATGACTTGAGGACGATTTGATAGTGAGACCTTTACGATTAAGCATTGATTTCGAATCTTGAGGATTATAGGCTTGAACTTGAGTGGTACTCTAATGGTTCTAGTAATGATTGTCATGGATGAACTTGGGAGATGTTACGTCCGAGGTTCATAAGGAAGCAAGCGAGAGATTGAGAAGTCATAAGCCCGGACAAAGTGAGGTTGAAAATGTACTTGAGTTTAATAGAGAATTGCTTATGAACAGAGGATTGGACGGACTATGCGGTTGTGATTATGACTTGCCAATGACCCAACTTGAGTTATGTGCTAGAACATGAGACGTGACAAGAATTGGTGGAATTAGAGATCTTCCGTGGATAAGAATTGATCCGGAAAGGACTATGGTATGACGAGTAATGAGGACAATCATGCGGTGCTTGTATTTGTGGCATTAAAATGAAAGTCAAGGAATGTGCATGCATGAGCTTATCACTATGGGACCTAATAAAATGTCGTTTGGTATGGGACAAGTTGACGGGATATCTATAAACCGTAATGAAGCATGGTATGGGACGTATGAAACGGGGCTTTCTCCATAGATGTATGACTTGGGACAACCCGCAACGATCGTGTCCGATGAGCGCGGGAGTGATCGCCGGGACAGAGGTCCGGGACAATGAGCGGTTCTTGACGAGGCTTCTAAGATAGCAATGAGCAGGAATGACCCGGGCCATAAATTGAAAGGGGAAGTCTAGGTATCGGGTTAAGTCCGATCTTGATTAAGAGACGTGTTGCACCGAGTTGATCTTCAAGGTGAATTTTCAAAATTTGCCTGGCATTTATTATGGTGTCTGTGATTGGCATGAGTAAAGGCTTCGTGCTTAGTAGTGGATGCCGTTAAAATATATATATATATATATATGATTGGCCTATTGGGCGTGTTTTGTAGTTGACATCATGTGATTGTTATGGTCAAGGTTTAACCGAGAGATTAGACGGCGTATGGGGTTCATACCCCATTGAACCGATATCTTCCGAAAGTGTGATAGCCCGTCGTGTTCGTATTAGAGGAACATGTGCTTTTATACTTAAAGTATGAGCTATTGACTCACCGAAGTAATGCTTTGAATGGTTGCTTGATGTTGACCTAGTTACGCTTTGGCTTGGTTGAGGCTTGCCTAGTAATTGGCATTAATTGAGAAATTGCCTCGTTAAAGGCGGCTTGATAGGTAGACACCGGTTAAGGGTAATTTAGAATCTTTGGATAATTGGCAAGTAGTTGAGAGCTGCCTAAGAACCACCTGGATGGCTGATTCTTGGTGATAGATAATGAGATGAGCGACTGAAACTGCTAGACTCGAGTAGATGATTTAAGTCTTTAATTCCTGGAGGGAATTGTAGTGGTTCAAGTGCCGTAAGGACCTAATGAGATCGAACGACTAAAGTATGGTCACTAGAGAAGCAATTGGCTCGAGTATGCAATATATGAGAAGATTCAAGAACCGAAAGGAATCATGATAAGTAAGTAAAGATGAATCACGAGAGTATGAGCGTTGGAAGAGCGTTTGGCCCTAGCTTGTAAATTAAATTGTGCGAGACCCAAGAGTTGAAGGGGTCAAGAGAACCTTAAGAGGAATTTGAAATTCGATGGGTAGCGCGACTCGAGAAGGAGTTGCCGTTGTTGCCCAAAGCAGATAAGACTCGCTACTATTAATTGTGTTGTTAGCAAAGTAAATGGTAGAGATCGTGGGAAAGATGATAGAGAATGGAAATGAAAATCATTTCAAAGAAAGCTTGTGGAAGGATGTATAAGAGTGAGATTGACTAAGTTCGATGGACGGAATGAATTTAAAATTGTCTTCCTCTGGATTGGGGATTGTGTAAGGAAACCTTAGAGGTTTTGGGTGCACAAAAGAAAAGAAGAGACCCCGGCGGTTACTAGCAGTAAGAGGCCGTCGATGATTGGTGAAAGGTCACCAAAGGAAGAGTTTTTCTTGAAGGCGGATCATGATATCTGCCCAAATTATTTTCGCTAAGTTATTCAATAGAAAGTACCTTTCTAAAGTTTCTCGAGAACAAGGATTGCCCGAACTTTAACAGCTTTGCAAAGATCTCAAGGCGATCAACCAATCGAGACAAAGTTCTCGAAGTCGTCTAAGTGTACTAAGGGTGGTCCAGGACCCTTTGAATGAAACGTGAAGTCCCCTGAGTGGATTGAAATTTGGAAGTCTTATGGCTAGTTATTATTCCCGAATCTAAAGAACTATAACGGATCTTAATGAAAGGAGTGGATCATTGGAAGAAAATGTCAAGTACGATGACATTTGGAATCCTGGAATAAAAGCACTGCTATTGGCATAGACTCCAAGATTGGGGTCCTATGTAATAGGAAGGACGAGGTGGATTCGAAGTAAGAGAATGCCACTGAAAAATATAATTTCCTTCATGGGGTAGGATACCCTAGTATGGAAGGAAGTGAAAATTCTAATCATCTTGGTGTTAAAATGTAGCGCCTGGGCGAGAAAGAAGACGCAGAGCTCAAATGATTTACGTAAGATAATTCCGAGGAACGCCTTGTAGACAATGTCAAATCTCGGGATTTGTCGATGTTTAGTTGAGTGAATAAAATTGGGATAAGTTCGTGTTAGCTAGTTGTGGAACCAAGAGGTTAAGGCATTAATGCCTTACGAGAAAAAAGAGTGATAAAAATGAACAAAATGCTACCCGATCGGATTGGAGACCCATGAGAACAAAGAGCCAAGGTATGAGCTCTCAAGTGGATGGTATGAAGGACAGCTTGAACGATTTGACATATGGTAGCAAGAAGTTAATAATAGTCGGATTAAGTATCCAAGAAATAATGAGATTGATTGTTGCCGCCTTATGAGACGATGATCGGACTCATTTAAGGAGCCACGAGAAATATGAACAACTTACGAGGATATCATATGGACCCTAAGGAAATGCTCATTGTATGCTATATGTGAAGAGTGTGAGTGTGGGCTTGATAAAGTGAGATTTCTTAGTCGTGAAGTCTTTGGGAAATGAAATCTACCGTGGAACCCTGGAGCAATGGAATAAGCGATGAATTGACCGAGGTTGGTATGAATTACCGAAAGTTAAAGTTTCTTGGGATTGATGGATTACTATAAATCTTTGTGGGGGAAGATTTCCCTCACAAGAGCTATTCCATCGATAAAAAGACTAAGGATGAGATGTAATGCAAATGGATGGATGAATGTGAAAAGAGTTCCCAAGAACTTAAGTCAAGTTGGTGACCACGCGATAGTGGCATGTCCATTTGGAATTGAAAGGCTTATAAAAATCATAATGATTCGACACGTAAAAGAAATTTGAGGCATAACAAGACAATCGAAAGTGGGCATTACGTATACATCGAGATGATAAAGCCATATGGATTAGAACGCCTAGTGCATGATTGGAGTTGGCTTGCGAACGTCCTTGAGACGCAGTGGGGAAACCATACTTGCGTGGAAGAAAGTTTCAAGCCTATGTATACCACAAGAGCATAAAGTATCAACTTGCTAAGATGAACTGAATGAGTGGCAACTCTAATGGATGAAATTGCTTACGGATATGCGAACATTGCTTATGTAAAGAAGATCTCGCAAGTATCTAAACTATAAGGGTTGGAAGTATTGATCGCCCAAAGGGAACTCGGAGGAAAGGTCATGAATGCGATACCCTATATCGTTTAGGAAAGGTGAATTAAGTAACGGATGCGCATAATTGGAAATTGAGCATCGTGCAATTGGTGATGGAGGAACAGATCTTACCCCGAGAAATAAGAGATTCAACTTCTAAATTAGAAATTTACCAATTGACTAGGTTGATGGCTACTTGAAGCATCAAACCCGAAGATCGAAAAGGAATTGAGACGTTGCGATGAACGAACTCGGATATCTAAGGGGTTATAGAAATAAATAGAACGGAGAGAAAATCCAGATTTCGAGTACTTGGAAAAGAAACCTTGAAGTTGAGGATAGAAACATTGAAGTTCAATAGACGAGTGTACGAGTTCAATATTGGAGAGGAATCTAAAAATATAACCTCATCGCAATTTGAGGGGAGAATTATGGTGTCCAATGGAATGGATGAAGGTTGGATCGATCTCACATGTGGTCAAGGATTAGATATGCCGGCTAGAAAGAGGCATGACCTTGAAGATCGAAAGATTACTATGATCGTTGAAGGTTTTCGAATGGGATTGAGAGCGATTACTACGAAACTAATTTTGAACTTACTTAAGGAGTCGAGAAGGTTCCGACTCTATTTGGATAATAGAGGGCAAGTTGATAAAGGCCATGGGTCTTATGCGATGCTTGAAAAGACCTTCATCCCGTAATTAGAAAAGCTGGATTGTAGTAAGGTAAGCATGTTATTCTTGGACCAATAAACAATTGAAGAGGTGATTTGAATACTCGAAGGCGTACTACCAACAAATATTGCGAATGTCAAAAGGGAAAGGGAAGGTGAGCACGGTTGAGGACCAAAAGAAACGAGTTTTGAAGGATAAAAACCGTTCTATCATTAGGACGTTATCGAAGTGTCAAGTGACGACGGGAACTACTTTGGAAAGCGTGGTAGCGATAAGGCGTCGATACCCCATAAGACGAGATGATTGGAAGATTGCAAATTTCGAGGACGAAATTTTGTAAGGGGAAGAATTGTGACATCCCGAATTTCAACCCACTTTCGAAGCTAAGAATGAATGAAATATCTCATAGATGTATTTCACCTAAATCTCACTCAGTTTGATCATTCTTGAGAAGACTAACCAACGGGGAATGGCCAACTAGAAAAATCAAGTACGTAGACCTAAGAACTTGATCCTGGGCGACTCTTTGGCCATGAAAATTGTCGAGGAATATTTTGAACCAATATAAGCTGATTCTAGAGTAATTAAGGAACGATTTGGGTAATACCCTACGCTTGGATCACGGGTGATTCCGTTTGATCTCGTATAGTTTCCGAAAGTCCCTAAATTATTTTCTAACGATCGTGTCCATCGAGACTAGTGATTGACCTTCGCAATTGAATGATAACTAAAGTCGCCATGGTTCGAGAAATTCTTAAATGTGATATTAATCATGGGTCGATACACGTAACTCCTAAAAGTCGCCCGTTAGTTTGAGATATCTTGAAATTTCAATTAATTGAGATTGAACGCGAATCGGGCTTCAAAATTTGACGTCGGACCTTCGGGGTTCCAATAATTAAATTTTGGATGTTTCCTCATCCAAAGTACAATTATTTCGTGATTCGCTCCAAAGGGTTCGAAAAAATAAAATTTGGACTGGATATGGGAAAAGACCCATTTATTCTTGGAAAATATCCAATTTTTCACTTTGGCCAAGGGCATTTTGGTCAATTTACCTCATGGTCGAATTTGACTAGTCTTCTTGCATTGAAGACCCAAAAATATCTAATCCCAAGTATTATCCTAACCTTTTATTAATTAATTTTTTGGTCTTCTTCTTCACAATTTGCAAGACCACTCTCACTCTACCTCACTCTCTCTCTCTACCTCACCCCCTTGACCGAAATTCTCTCACTCCCTCATCCTTCATTGCCAAAATTTTCCAAGCCGCCGCATGTCGTCTTGAACCGTCGGAGCTCGACTACCACCGTGAACTACCGGGAACCGCCGGATCTTGTGGGTTTTTAGCCGAGCAAAGGGAGTCGCCGAGCCACCGGATTGGAATCAAGATCTTCTCCCGTTTTCTCGCCGGAAGAGTTGCTAGAATTGTGGTAAGTTGGTTCCTAACCTTAGATTAGGTATCCAGGATGCTAATAGACTTGAGATTGAGTAGATTTGGGTGAAAACTTGGTTGGTTTTGCTCATTATCATGCCTTGGCCGAAAATGAGGATGAAGGAGGAGAGAGAAAATTGTGTTCTTGCATGAATAGTGAAATGCAATGAGAAGAAATGGAGGGCTAGGATTTAATCTAGCTTTTTATGCTTTAATCCGACGGCTTATATTGAATCTTGCTTAGGAAGATTGATCGGACGGCCGAGATTAATTCCTGCTTAGTGGAGATTGGTCGGGTGGTGGAGATTAATTGCACGTGAGGATATTTTAATCATACGGTCTCGATTAAATGCCACGTTAGTACAGTATAATTGTATGATACGTATTAATTGTACGTTAGTATAATTTTGATCGTCTGGTGGTTATTAATTGCTACGTTGGTAGAATTAATATTTTGTGGCGTAGATTAATTTTTGAGTAGCATAAATTAATCGTGTGGCCCCGATTGGCCATTGGCTTAATATGATTTAATCGGGTGGTCCCGATTTATTAATTCTCAATGTGAGTGAATCACGTAGTTCCGATCAAGTATTTATGCAAGTATAATTAAATCGAGTGGTCTCGATTGGGCGATTGAGGAAAATTAGAAAGATCGCATGGTACCGATCTTTTATTGGAGAAAAAATTGATGAGATCGTGTGGTTTCGATCCGCTAATCAGGAAATTTAGCAAGATCACGTGGTAAAGATGGATCGATCGGAAGGTTTTATGGATCGTATGGTATCGGGCAAGCGATTGAGGAATTATTGTGATTATATGGTCCGCACGTGGAATAATTGAGAGGAAGAAAGGAATTTTACCCTGAAGCGTTATGACGCAGGGGTTCGTATTTATAAGACCATCTTCTAGCCTGAGGCGTTATGACGCGGACTTTGTTATTATTCTACCCTGAGCGTTATGACGCGGGGGTCAATGTGTATAAGAGATTATGTTATACCCCGATGCGTTATTACGTGGGGTTTTGTATTCATTTTGAGGCGTTAAACGCGGGATGCTAACCTAAGGCGTTAAACGCGGGTTAGGACTAACTTCGAGATGTTATCACGCAGTGCCGGAATACTATATGGCCTTGAGGCGTTATTACGCGGGCATTGAGAGTAATTACATTAACCCGAGGCGTTATTACGCGGGTTATAGTGACTCGAGGCGTTATTACGTGGGTCCGAACTATATAATGGCCCGAGGCATTATTACGCGGGGTGCTTCATGTATATGATAGCTGAAGCGTTAAACGCGGCATTGGTGAAATGTGAAAATATTTTTATTATAGCTCGAGGTGTCAAACGCGGGCTTTGGAGCAACGTGCAAATATTTATATTATAGCCCGAGGTGTGGAGCGGGCATTGGAGTACGTGGAAATATTTTTATTATGGCCCGAGGCGTGGAACCCGTAGGGTTTAGGGCAACGTGGAATATTTTATTGCGGTTTGAGGCGTGGAACGTCGTCATGGGAGTAACGTAAAATTTTCGTGAAGATGTGGCAATTTTGGGAGAAAGAATGGAATATTCTGGAATTTATTTGTGGAATTTTTTATTGAAGGAGGAATTGTTGGGAATTGCTCACCTAGGGCGTGTCTGGAGGCACTAGCTCCCTAACCTAGGATTAAGGATTATCTTACCGAGATTTATTCTCACTCCGGTCGTGGGCTTTCATTTTTTAGACACTCCGCCTCAACAACATGAATGACCCACCTCGGGATGTTCGGCATTCCTTGAGATATGGAAATGGTAGTGACAGAGTACCCAATTGAGGAAGATCGGGTGTACTATAAACACGCCAACACTATTTGGGTGGACACAAGAGAGCTCTTTTGACACGCTAAGACCCGTGTCCCAAGAACAATTAGAAAAAATTTAAAATTTTGAAACTAGCGTCGATCTTAAGTCGATAGGCCCTCCTTACGGCCGAGACGCAAATAGTCAATTGACCACTCACTCATCCGCAACTTTATACAATGCTTACCCTTTATTTGTCTACTTAATGGCCGATGTGGGACACAAAACTAAAAGGAAAGGGAGAGCGAAGAAGAAGAGACTGATGGCTGGTCATAAAAAAGTAAAAACAAGTCTGTTATTTTTTTTGGTCAAAAAAACAAGTCTGTTATTCACATCACGTGATATGGACATAAAAATGATAATTTTTTGGGTAAAAAAAAGCAAGTATGTATCCGTTTTAGTGTAAATTTATTATGAGGCTCTTTTTTATTATTTACTTATTTGTGAAATCATAAAAATAATAATTTATTACGTATACATAAAAATATATATTTTACTATATAACGTACGCGTGTCGAAATTATCTATTTTTGAGCAAATCACGTGTTGACGTATCGTGCCTATCCCGTAGTGTCGGTGCTAAATAGCTCCTGTTTGAGCGCTTGTCATTACATCAATCGGGAGTCGATGGTTACAAGAAAACATTTTTTACATTTCTCTTTTCGGAAAAGAGAAATAACATATCTACTCTTTTTTTGTAATTGGGCATAAATACGTTTTCCATTTCTGCGTAGCCCGAAAAGAGAGAAAATCGGCCGCCGGCTTTGCTGTGAAAATGCAGTTTCAAAAGAAGAGTCCGCAACGAGTCATTTCGCAGAACTGGTAGTTGTCTTGTGTGCCAACTCTCTCTCTCTCTCTCTCTCTCTCTCTCTCTCTCTCAATCGATATCTCCGACGAACTACCTCGCCGGCGTTTTCTCCGATCGGTCAAGCTCAGTCAATGGCAGCTTCAGCTCCTTCCTCCACACCCTGACACCCTCTCTCACTCCCACAAAGTCCCCCATGGCAGTGGCCGCCAAGTCCCGGACCGTCGTCGAGCCGTTCGCCCAGTTCGATCTCTCCGCTCACTGTCACTCGCCCGTCCGATCCGTCGCCCTCTCCACCCTCTCCGATGCCCAGACCCTAGTCTACCTCGGGACTCAGTCCGGCACCCTCGTGCTGCTTCAAGTCGTCGCCTCTCCCGACGCTTCTCCTCCCCTCCTCCCTCGGCGACGGCTCCAGGGCTCTCTCGCAGCCGCGGCAGCTCGGCGGGGGAGCGTCTCTTTCCTGCGGAGCGTCGCGATAACCCGGGAGTCCTCGGTGGATTCGGTGCATGTCCTTGCGGAGATCGGGAAGGTGCTGGTGCTTTCGGACGGGTCTCTGTTTTTGATTGATTCTCTTCTGGCGCAGCCCGCGAAGAAAATTCCGCCTTTCAAAGGGATATCAGCGGTCGTGAGGAGGTTCCGAGCTGGCAGTGCGACTGGGGGCTCTGATTTGTCCGATTACTCGGTGAATGCTTCGGATAATCCTAGTGCTGGGTCCCGGTTTTTGCAAAAATTGGGAAGTGGCATTCGTGCGAATGGTGTGAAAATCAAAGAAGCAGAGCAATCGAGCCAGCAACCTGAAGGTAGCTACATTTTTGCGATTGTGATGGGCAAAAGATTAATCATAGCCGACTTCAGTGCTATTAGTGAGTCTTTGGTTGTTTTAAGAGAGATGCAATGCGTTGAGGGTGTTAAGGCGATGGTGTGGCTGGATGATTTGATAATGGTTGGCACGGTTAGTGGGTACATTCTTTATTCGTGCATCACGGGGCAGAGTGGTGTAATATTCTCATTGCCGGACGTTTCTAGTTCGCCGCAGCTTAAGTTGCTGTGGAAGGAGTGGAAGGTTCTGTTACTGGTGGATAATGTTGGAGTAATTGTCGATTCATATGGCCAGCCTGCTGGTGGGAGTCTGGTCTTCCGGCGTGGTCTTGAGTCAGTAGCGGAAGTATCTTCCTATGTCACCGTCGTGAAAGATGGGAAGATGGACGTGTATCATAAAAAATCTGGGAGTTGTATTCAGACTCTTCCTTTTGCTGGGGAGGGTGTTGGGCCCTGTTTTGTTGCTGATGAGGAAAATGCGAATGGCAATCTGGTTGTTGTTGCATCACCCTCTAAGGTACGAATAAATCTGATCCAATGAGGCTGGACATGATTTTGGATAATAGGAATGTATTCTTGTCGGATAGATTAGATAAATATATGTACGCTTTTGAGTCATGGCTAAATATATTTGATAATCAATGACGGTAGAAATTTTTTGTTTGTGTCAGATATCAAATGTTCTGTTATGAGCGATTGGTCTGTCTCATCTATGGAGAATGTAGCCTTAACTAAGTTTCTTTGATTGTTAGACAGAAGATGCATGTGATATTGCAGTGTCGTAAACTTGTAATTAAGGTCTTATACTTCCCAGTCTTATGAATATTAGATGTAGATGGTGATTGGTGCCGTCTAATTTCTATGCATCAAGTAAATTCCACCACAAGTTAATGTCTTTACTTTTTTTTTTTTCCTTTGATAGAAGAACATCAAATTAGTAATTAAGTAACGTTTCAAACCGGACGAAATTAGGCCCTGATAGCTGAATATATGGAAAAATGTGTAACTATAACTTCTTTCTTCTCATTAATGTTTTTCTTTTAAGAGTGAATAAGTAGTCATGTTGATTTCTCATTTTAGGCAAGACCAGGTGTTCTAAGGAAAAGAATTTTTTGTAGGAATAAGATATTGATTATCTGATACTGACAGAGAAGGAAGAAAACCATTTATTGTTTCCCTTGTACCAAATATGGAGTAGAGCACCTACTTTTTCTGGTAGATCTTGTTTCTTGAGTGTACAATGTCTTTACGAGTGTTTGTAAACCTGGATGGGCTGACTTTTTGAACCTGTTGGACAAGGAACCAGACCATGGTCCCTTCCGGTTTTACTGAATCACCCAGACTAGTCATGAACTGTTCAAACTAGTGTTGACCCGGTTCAACCGATCATCAATTTTACCTTATCTTTGACCATATCGTTGACCTTGTGAAAATAATTAAGATGGGGCCAGGGGGTCGATCCCTCAACTTCATGGAGGTGAAAAGAGCATCTTATCCATCTAAGCTTGTAACTCATATTTGCCTAAATGGTATACTTGGATGTATTGTATATTCTGAGGTTAATTGTCCAACTTATAGACCCGGCGGTTCAGTTGGTTGAACCGTACAGAAACTTATTTAGTAATCTCACATCGACATCTGCTCCTTTGGCAAAGATGTTGCATAATGGTTTTCTCATAGAAAGATAGTAAATACTGGAGAAAGAACTAGTATATCCTCCTTTCCTCTTGTAATATCTTTGTGTGAGCTTGTCATCTACTCTCTTTTGAGAAGTTATCATGCTTAAACTTTGGTTCTTGGTTGCAAAAGTTGTGTTGTAGACTACATTTTCTTATGCGGTGACTACAGAAAAAGTTTAGTATGAACTTTAGCAATTTAGGCCTGCTGTCTGGATGAAACTATTTACAGACTAAATGTTTTCAGCTGAAAGTTTTTTCAAGGGAAACAATTTTCTCAATAAATTTGTCCAGTATTTACTATGTGCACCAAAAGATAATTTCTTTCACAAAGTTTGGATGGGTGGTCAGTTCGTTAGTAGAGTCCAGGGATACCAGTGGGCTAGTTCTGTATAGGCTGGGGGGATTTCTGAATCAAACCTGATTTTTCATATTGGAAGAAAAGTGGCTCAATGAGGCCCAAACTCGGTATTAAATGGGATAAATGTTATGGGGAAATGCATGATAGGAAGAGGTTCTCATGTAAAAGCTACTACCTGATGCTCAAATTAGCAGACATGCTTTGCGAAATAGTCTTATAAATACTGGAAGTTGGGGCTTAGGCTAGACTTCACTTCAGCAGGCATGGTTGGGCGAAGTGCTGTGCCATTGGGATGTGTTTCAATGTACTTTTAGCTACCTAGTGGTGTCTGCTCTTCTACGAAATGAATTTGCTTTATTTTTTCGTTATTACGAAATTAATTGCATAATCTGATGGGAAAGTACATGATTAAATTTCTCCTTGTTGCGATTGTTTCTTAGGTGTTTTGTTATCGAAAGGTCCCTTCGGAAGAACAAATCAAAGACCTTTTAAGAAAGAAGAGCTTCAATGAAGCGATATCCCTGGTGGAAGAGCTTGAGTCTGAAGGTGAAATGTCCAAGGATATGGTCTCCTTTGTTCATGCTCAAGTGGGTTTTCTGTTGCTTTTTGACTTGCATTTTGAGCAGGCGGTGAATCACTTTTTGCAGTCAGAGATAATGCAGCCTTCTGAAGTCTTTCCTTTCATAATGCGAGATCCCAATCGCTGGTCACTACTGGTAGTGGTCACTACTCTTATTACCATCTTCTTGTCTCTATAGTAGTCTGTTGTTATTTTTGTTAAAAAAGTGTGTAGTAACATTATGGCCAGAATCCTAGAATAATGTGTAACATTGCATGCTGTAGCGAAATTCGAAATTAGTTGTTTAGGGCATATTGAAAGTTCTGCAGAAGAAGACTTCTCTTGGCAAACATTAACTTTGGGAATCCCATATAGATTGTGACTTGAATAAGGTTAATTCTTTTTCAAATTTTGAATAAGAGTCAAGAAGACCTTATGAAAATGGAATATTTTCGCATGGAAGATGTAAAACAGATATTGGACAATCTAGAGAACACATATGCTGATCTTTGTTCTGCATTATCTAATGCTGGATAATCAGCACAAATGGAGGTGATTTTTGTTCTTTGTGAGCCTTTGCGCTTTTTCCCGCCTGCGTGTTTAACGCCATTTTAACAACCTTTCTATCATCTCTAGTGCAAATGTTGAATGTGTGGAATTCTTTTCTTCCTTTTTTTTTTTTTTGAGAAGTGTCAAAATGAGAGCTGACAAGACGTAGGTGGAGTTCTAGCTTAGCATTTTGTCCATAAGGTTTTAGAACCAGGGGCAGCACAATGGCATAGACATGCTAGGATTAGTGTCTTCAAGAAAAAGGGCCATAAGAAACAGAAAAACGACAACACACCAAGCAAGCTACGGCCCTTCTTAGTGTCTTCAAGGAAGTGCCACGAATAATTAGAATGGACAAGTTTTCTTTAGAACCAGTGAAATATTCATGTTAATCCGATCTAAGAGCTTGGAGTTGTTTCTTGGAAGTACTGGATGAAGTCATGTGAGTAGTTTCTACATTGATTTATTATGAACCTGAAGAGAAAGTTCCACGATGGTAGTCATGTTATGAAGTTTTGTTAAGTTTGGTTTTCTATTTCATGTATTATATCTTATGAGCTTCTCGAGTTTCCAAGAGTCTTTGGTGATATAGAGCAGACTAATGTTTTAGGTTCCCAGAAATCGATATTGGGGTTTGCATCCTCCTCCTGCACCTCTCGAAGATGTTGTTGACAATGGATTAGCAATTATTCAAAGAGCTATATTTCTTAGAAAGGCTGGTGTTGAAACTTCGGTGGATCATAATTTCCTTCTGAGTCCTCCCAATAGAGCTGACCTGCTGGAGGCAGCGATCAAGAGTATGACAAGGTGTGTAATTCTTGCTCTGTCTATGTGTTGTTCTCTGGATCTATTTTGTTGTTTCCTGTCTATGTTCCTACTTCCTTTCCTTTTAAGCTGCTGATTTTGATTTTAGAATGTCATTTAATTGCATCTTGAGTATAATTTCGATGTAATGCAGGTATCTTGAGGTTTCTCGGAAGAAGGATTTGACCTCATCAGTGAAGGAGGGAGTGGACACACTTCTGATGTACCTTTATAGAGCCTTGAACTCTGTTGACAAAATGGAGGAGCTTGCTTCCTCTGAAAATAGTTGCGTTGTGGTATGTTTCTTGATTAGCTAGGTTGGGTAATGGAACATAAGATTGTGAAAGGTCCTCCAAACCGAAGGTTTTGCACATGATGGGAGAACACTTGTGAAAGTTCAAGTGGCATACTGTTTAAGCTTTGCCTCCATCACCATAAATTGTCAGCTTTTGCAATCTGCCCCACCAGATTTGATGATTTTCTATGGAGTCAGCAAATTTATCTCTATTGTTGAGTTTGACTGAAAATTGATTGGGGAAAAAAAAATTAGGAACTTCCATCGAGATATTATGGAGAGTCTGAATTGAGTTTCACTAAGATTATTTATGGTAGTGAAAAATTACTATAGTATCTTTGATTCTATTGAAATTTGTTAAATATAAAGAATGGAAGGGCAATCGAACACATGTTTTTCATTTCTTGAATGGCCTATGAGGTGTCTGCAGAATTCTTATACCAAAGAATGGGCACACTTTTATTCTCTCTTGGATTTAGCAGAGAAATATCTTGAGATGTGCCTGCATTTAGGTGAAGCTACTCCTGGAATTAAACTAATAACTTATTCTCTCAAGAATAATAACTGTATCATGGGTTGAAATCCAGTAGTCTTATTGATTTGGAAATATCCTTTTTAAATCTTCTGGACCTGGAACCATTTTACAAGCCCCGCAATGTCACTCCGTCTGGTTTTAACAAACATGATATGGTAGTTTTACACATTGTAAAACAGTGCCCCATGTTTAATGTGTTGCAAATTGGAGTTGCTGTTTTCAGGAGCTTGCCTCAAAGATTGACTGTATGGTGCATGTGTGTGGTGCAGGAGGAATTGGAGAATTTGTTGGATGAGTCCGGGCATCTTCGGACGCTTGCTTTCCTGTATGCCAGTAAAGGCATGAGCTCAAAGGCTCTAACTATATGGCGCGTCTTGGCTAGAAATTATTCATCTAGTATCCGGAGGGACTCTGCATCCGATAATGAACTCCAGAATAGGAGTTCAAATACTCTAAATGCTCGGGATACTGCTGCAAGTGAGGCATCAACGATTCTTGAGGAATCTTCTGATCAAAATCTGGTTCTGCAACATTTTGGATGGGTATGTGGTAATTTTTGAAATTTTGAACTATTTTTCTACTGTTTATTTTGCAATCGAACCACTAAAGGAGCTGGATCCTGGCCTTAGATTGCAGATATCAACCAGGTTCTTGCTGTTAAAGTCTTGACATCTGAGAAAAGAGAAAAACAACTATCACCAAGTAAGTATCACATCTGAAAACCTTTTGCAGCCTCCAGCAACTAACGTCGGGGTGTTCAATTTGTACATTGGTGCTTATTGGTCCCTTTGTGCTTTACTTTTTCTCTTTCACGGGCCTTTCGCTGGTGACTTTTAATTTTTTTCCTCCTTTTTCTTCAATAAGTTTTTTCTCTTTTTTTTTTTTAATGTTGCATATGATTGCCGCCAGCACCATCGTCATCGTCATCATAGGTGTAGCTATCTTTGTAATGTTTATCTCCATCATCTTCCTTGACAGGGATAGGTTGGAGTCTTATTTATCTTTACACGTCTATGGAATTTAGAGTCAAAAGGGTTGATGCCTGTGTTGGAGAGACATTAATAGAGGGAATAATCTTACTGAAGTCCTAAAGTAGCAATGCTTCTTTGTTTCGGGTGGGCATGATAAATCTATGATGCCCCAGAAAATTCTTAGATTCTATAACTCACTACTCAACAATCACAATGCGGTCTGCCATAGTCATTTTCTTCCAACGGTGATACTTGGTCACCACTTCTTAAGATTGTAGTCAAGTTTCCCTTGATGGATAAAGCTGAGAGTTGACCTTAGCGGGACTTCCTATCATCTCTTCTAGGGTACTCCAACAGTGCAAACTCATATTCCACTTCTTGGCTGTCTCATCCTCTGTTTTTAATTTTTAATTTTTAATCTTTCCATGTTCCATTCCAATATTATAGAAATCTTAGTAGGAATTACAATTTGACCTGCATTTTTCTGGTCACCTCTGTTAAGGTATTCTTTCAGTGCAGCAGCTTCTATGAATGTCTCCCAAGAATAAGGTTCTTTTGCAACAGCTTGACGTCTCAAGTAGTTGCTTCTAGTGGGACCATGTGCATTATCTGAACTAGATAACTGAAGTTTGTACTTCTAACCCACTCTGCTGCATAGCCTCCTGTATGTTTCTTAGGCAATCAGTCATAAAAGAGATTCATGATGTAGACGACATAGAAATTCTAATCCGCACTGTCTCATAGCCTCTTTTGATGTTTTCTCAGGCAATTAGTCAGCAAAACAAAGACCTTATGATTAAGACGACATTGAAATTCTAGAATTATTTGTTTCAGATTCTTATTGGGCTGTTCACAGATTTAAAAGAGGAAAAAAATGAACTGGAACAGCTGAGGCTTTGAGCTGGAGCACTTAATCAATATGACTTGTTACATATGTGTAAGTGTTATGCTGGCAGTTTGTTGCCTGGCTTAATAGACTTGAAATGGGATATGATACTCCTAATGGAAGACAAGGGTAAGAAAATAAGTATAGATCATGTGAAAACAATGTGTACTTTAACATTCCTAATTTTAACTCACACCTCATCTCAAACAAATTAGAACCTTTATATGATGCAATTTTTAGATTAAAAAGTATGGACCATTGTATTTACTACCATGGAGAATTTTTGCTAGAACTTTCTTAATAGTTAAGGTGAGAAAATTTGAAAAAAAAAATTGCATATGGGTATGGTCATAATATTTTAGGTTGTTTAGTTTGTTTTGTGTTATAATTGTAAATGTGTGTCCTCATTTGTTGGCCTTTTGGGTTGAATGAAGTGAACTTTTTATGCTACTATGTCTGTTTTGATGAGTAAACTATTAAATTATTTAATTTAGTAAGTTAATTTTGATCTATTTTTTCCCTATGAGAGAAGGACAAAATAGCCATAAAAATAAGTCAGATTCCTTTCCACTCCTCCTCTTCAACCAAACATGAAATGACTAAATTCCCTTCATTTCCTTTCCTTTTTTTTTCCTTAAGCGTCCGAACAACTATCAATTTCTAATCCTCTCCTTACCTTTCTTTTCTCTCTCTCGAGTCATTATCCGAATCCTTTTTATTCCCTCTCAATCACTACATAAAACTGAGCATTAATTTGATCAAACCTCTGTACTTGTAATTTAAGATTCTGTGGCTAGAGATGGCTCTGTTTTTCCCTATGGACAGTTTGAATAAGATATAGATTGGCCAACTATTTGTTATACGATCTAGCTTTACTTCTGTAGTCCTCCTTATTATAAGTTGAAGATGTAAAAGATAGCAGGATATGTTCTTTTCGATATGGATGTTGTCTTGCCCATTAGATAATATTATTAACTGAAACTCCAAAACTCGTATGCAGAGATCAGTTTTTAATTGTATTGATCATGGTATATTCTTTTGTAGGTGAAGTGCTTGCAGCAATTGATCTTAAGAAAGTTGAAATTCGCCAAAGGTATGACAGAATTTAGTCCGGTAAATTATTAATACAAAATTGTAGAAGCAAATAGCCTTGTCCTTCAAGGACTTTTGAGATTTGGGAATACTAGGGCGAAGTTCTTACTACATTCATTTAAAACAAAGAAATAAATACGAAGAAGCTGTTGAATATGTCAACTTCAAGATGAGAAAGCAGTGAAAATGTCAATGAACTGGCCTCCGTGTTCTTTTTGACATGCTTTGTGTTCTGTCTTGTGGGTTACGACATTTTTAGCTGTAGATTTATCCCGTATTGGAGTAATCTTCTCTTTTACTTCCAATGGCATCTTTGACTCAGTTTTTGTGTCCTGTTTAGTTGATATTTGGCATTTGTTGTTTTCATACAAACCATTTAACTGTCTGTATTATGCTGTAGTTTAATGAGGATTGGTTTCTCAGGTACCTTCAGTGGTTGATTGAAGATCAAGATTCTGATGACACTCACTTCCATACAATGTATGCTATTTCACTTGCCAAATCAGCACTCGAGTCTTATGCAAGGGAAAGTGTGTATGGTGAACATGATGTGGGAAACACAGGAGAAAAGAGCGCCTATGATTCAGGATCACATTCAATTTTTGAAAGCTCTGTCCGGGAAAGATTACAGATATTCTTGGAATCCTCTGACCTCTATGATCCATTGCAAGTCTTGGAATTGATTGAGAATTCGGAGTTATGGTTGGAAAAGGTTTTGCTGCTCTCTCTTTTCTTGTTTTTTAGCTATGAATTTATAAGGCTTGACTGCTTATAGGGCATGGCCATGATGGTGGGACATGCATTTGGCAACTCAAATTGAAGGCTCCTCCATAATTCCTCCAATAACTTATTGCTTTTGAGTTCACAGACATGTCTCTTTCTGGTGTTTGAAGCATGATTCCTTTTCTTGCATGATTTTTCCTCAATTTGAGGCTATGCCACTGTTTATCTTCCTCTGCATTGGGGATATAACGACAGTTGCAACCTTTCTTTCTCCTTTTTATATTTATATGGATGTATGAGTATTCTAGCTTCTTTAGTTGAAAGAGGGGTATGTTCATTGTTACTTCTGGCTTTTGATAATATTTTGTTGTTTGGCAGGCTATTCTTTACAGAAAATTAGGGCAAGAGACATTGGTTCTACAGATATTAGCCCTGTAAGTTCCGTAACATTTTCAGTAATTTAACAAATAATGTGGTCATCACTTTGTAAATTTTTCTTGGGTCCTCCCTCAATCCACGGCATATTGCCAAAGTTTAAAATCAGTATTGGTATCTTGGCGGTGCCTATTGAATGTAGGAGGTTCTGTCACACCAACAACCACTTTGGATCATCTCTTTGTACATTAGTATATATGGTTTAGGCTATATTTAGTGGATGACTTGTTGGTCACATGATGGCGGCGGAACTTTCTTCTTTTCCATTTTAATTTTTTGTGCTTGTCGTGGAAAGAGTTAGTTTGAGTTTTTCTGTGCTTCGCTCTTGTAATGCCAATGATGGTGTGGTAATTAGACTTCGTTTACAATGAAAGAGTTGCATGGTCGATGTTTTTAAAACTTGACTATGAAGTTTTAGGATGTCATGAGCCAAAAAATTACTAAAGCGATTCTGTGTGCATCCACTCAAGATGATTGTTTACTAACTAGTTGTTGTATGTACGGGGGCTCAGGAAGCTGGAGGACAGTGAAGCTGCTGAACAATATTGTGCAGAGATTGGCAGACCAGATGCCTACATGCAGTAGGTTTAATTTTTTTTGCTACTTTTTTTGGATTCTGAAAGAAGAATGTACAGTAATGATAATGAAAATTTGTTCTGTGATTCTGACTTAATATGATTTAATTCAGGTTACTTGATATGTATCTGGATCCACAAGACGGTAAGGAGCCTATGTTTAAGGCAGCTGTTCGGCTTCTCCACAACCACGGTGAATCTCTTGATCCTCTACAAGTTCTTGAGGTATTGAACCCTCCCTTGTTTTCTATATTCTCTTTCATTGCTTATTTTACATTGATTTCCTTCAAAATTCCTTTTTTTGTGGTATGGTTCATGCCATGTTCAGTGTGATGAAACCCTCTATAATTACAGTTTCCTGAAATTTAATAATTAATGTAGGTTCAAAATGCTTCTTTCGGGTATAAGAATTCTTGGAAAAAGAATCATGGCAAAGCCCCAGTGTAGGAGGTTACATATAACATTATCATCAAATCCACCGTCCTTATCTGTGTTTTCAAACCGGACTGCGAAATTTCAACTGGTTGAACTGGAAAGGCTAGCAGTCAGTGAAAACCAGAAATGAATCAGGTTTGACCACAGTTCAACAGGTAAACTGGTAACCGGATCGACCTTGTTCAAGTGGCTCAAAAATTCTGAATTTGAAAAATAAAAAATACTTTGTCATGAGTGTGGATGAGCCCAACAATCTCATGGAATTGTACTCCACCCCACTCATTTAAACCTCATAGTCACTTTGTGATATGTCATTTTTTTCTCATTTGAACTTCTAAACATTCGACCAAAAAGGCGGGAAAAAAAAACTTAACAAACCTGAAAATAAAAAAAAAAAAAACCTCAAGTGGGCATATCAGAGAGCTATGGACCTTATATGTCTTCACTTGGTGGCATGTATTAACTGGGCTGGGGTGAAGTTCTTGTTCTGATCCACCATTAACTTTTGTATAACCCTCACATTGCATGATGAAGTTATCAAATTCTGACCTAGCAGTTCAACCAGTTAAACCGGACTACTCACTGGTTTTTGCTCTGGTCCAGGTTTGAAAACACTGGTCCTCGTCGATTCTATCCGGAATTTTTGAGTCAACATATTTTTGGATTACTAACTGTTAGATTAATTAATTACTAAACTACGCCTTAATCTACTAGCTTAAGCTTTTAGAACATTTGGCAGTGGTCCCACAAATTATCACATGGGTATCAAAGCCGGAGGCCTTGAGTTCAAACCTTTTCCGGTCCCATTTGCCTCCCCAATTAAATATGTCCACGCCTAGCACTAGGGAAAAAAAAAGACGTGACTAAGCGTAAAGGGGAGAGTTAGAGTAATGAAATATTAAACTATGCCTTAAGCTAACAGCTTAAGCTTTTAGAATCTTTGGCAGCAATAACTTTGGGAAGGTTAAATTAGGAGTCATACTGACGTTTTCCTTATGTATGGTTTTTTCTTGCTGCATGACATGTATGAAGTACTTTCAATGTGTATTTCGCAATTATAAAGGCCTGGAGATGTTGCATGGATGTGTGTTGTGTACAGTTCTCTCCATACTGTAACAATAAAATAATAGTCCTGGACATTGCAGAAATATTTTACACCTTATTTATGGTTAAAGTAGGGTAAATTGATTTGGTTTTGGTTTTAGATTTGGTCGTTTTTGCTAGATCTGGACACTTCTTCAAGTGGTAGATCGAGATACTTCCGTGTATCCTCACTTGGATTGAGTACATCTTTTGTTTTCTGCTTGGTTTACTTGCCTGAATGGAACATTATTATTTTATATGTTGCAGACATTATCTCCAGAAATGCCTCTTCAACTGGCCTCAGAGACAATCTTAAGAATGTTGAGGGCCCGGCTGCATCATCATCGTCAAGGACAAGTAAGTTTTAAGAATGCCAATTTCTTTTAGTTGGCTGATGTAGGTATGAAATGTGCTCTGTAAGATTAACCTTCTATGGGATTAAGTTGCTGTCGAACTGATCTTTTACATGCTTCGATATAGTTAACCACTTACTTCATTTTTTGCTAGACTATATTTATTTCCTGTTGTTTAGAAATGGTCCTAAATTTAGTTTCCGTCTTGGTTTTAAAATAATTCTCTTCCGTGTGAAGTCCTTTTCCTTGGTACAACTATTTTCTGCCCGCTACCATGAATGAATCTTGCACATTTCATCCATTTCATGTTCCCAATAAAATCATTTTTCACCAAATATTTGGTCCATGTTCTGATTAGATAGCTTAAAACTGGCGTCCATTATAATGCAATACATAGGCCAAGATGTGGCATTTAATTACCTAGTTGTGTGAACATTTGGTCACAATTGAATATCTGTGTACTTTTTTACTTCGAGCATCAAGCTATGAGTTGGCCTTCCCTACATAAGGAGCTGAAAGGAGAAGCTTTGGAGTACATATTGGAAAGTACTCAATGGCGTGATCCTCTGTTATAAGGAATGTCGCAAGAAACAGTGTATTTGGGGCTGGGGTTTTTTTTTTCAGTTTCGATCCATGTTGATTCAGCATCTATATTTGGTCATAGGTCTACGATTCAAACTGAAGTAGCCTGAGTGGTTTACTAATCCAAGTCTTTGTTGATTTATTTTTGTTGGATTTTTCTTTCTTTTTGCCGTTGGTACGTTTCTGATGTACTAGAACTGTGTCTTCGCCCACATCCTTTTTTATCTATTAGGAAAAGCACATTTCCATTGATAGATAAATACGAATGTGCAAAGCATCTTTATACTCAATTTGTTGTTCCATTTATTGGTTGTCTCAGAAAATGGCAATAAATTTAGTTATTGCTGCCATTTTAGACCTGTTTCATCCTTGTGCTTTTGTTTGATCTTTTTTGACAGATTGTACACAACTTATCTCGTGCTGTAGACCTTGATGCAAAATTAGCGATACTGGAGGAGCGATCACGACATGTACAGATCAATGATGAGAGTCTCTGTGATTCTTGTCAGGCTCGTCTTGGGACTAAACTCTTTGCGATGTACCCAGATGACACCGTTGTCTGCTACAAGGTCAGTGATATACATTTGTTGCTCAACTACCCAATCAAATAAAGAGAGAGATAAACTGCAATTCTTCCAAAATGATGAGGTTTTTTCTAATTCATGAACCTTTTCCCACTGATTGTTTTATATGTGGCTGATACACTCAAATTTCAGAATTATATTTAATACAATATGGTGTTTACAGAATTTATTTTGGTAAAAAATATTCTATTTATTTAAATGGCTGAAAGTTGGATTTTTCTGCAGTGTTTCCGGCGTCAAGGTGAGTCAACTTCTGTCTCAGGGCGTGACTTCAAGAGGGATGTCTTGATAAAGCCAGGGTGGCTCGTGACCAAATAATTCTAGATGTGGTATTTGAATTCTCCAAATCATTGAAGGCTGAAGAGGATTATCATTTCCAGTTACTTCAACGTTCTGGTCTAGAGTTGTATGGAGTCAGCCTGTGGACGAACTGGAAGGCGATTGTCTTCAGCGAGGAACATTGACGACATCTGTAATTTTGCCTTCTGCCGTGCTTAAATCAGAAGATTCTTTTACCAATTGGGTATTCACCAGAGGATAATGTGGAAGGGTTTCCAACATCAATCAAGTTGTCACCGTCTCAAGCTGATAACAACAATTTTTGGTCTAACAGTCTTGAGTCAGTTCTTTTCGGCATTGTACATCCTTCTTGACAAGCTTCTTGCATGGTCCTATTAAAGTGCTCGAGATAGATCCGGTTCAGGAGTGCTCTGTTTCTCTGACCCCTTGAGGGAATTCGGCAATAGATGTATATGAATTGGAATTATACAAGAAGATGATGAATAAGCAATTTTGTATGATCTGGTTCCAGGTGAATTGCACCTCCTCCATCTTGGAGTATTGCAAATGCATAAAAGATCTCTCCAATCGATCACATATTATCCTTTTTCCTTTTTGATGGATCGTTTGTCCATGTTGTATGGAAGAACTTAGAGGCCGTAGCGTGTATGAAGAGGACGAGAAGTTTCATAGCTGAGCACTCTAATCAGATGCGCCATATAACTATTGTGCAGAGATTTTACCAAAGAAATTATTTTTCCATTTTGGATAAGAGTAAGGTATTCGAGATTCTTTGAGGACTCAGATTTTAAAAGAAGCTATCTGATGACAATTTGGCTGCATCATGACATGCCATGCTTTCGTTGAACCTACACCATACTTTTTTTCTGCCAGAATTTTACTTGAAATTGAACCAAAGAATTTTGTTGTGTATATGAGCAAGGAACCTAGTAATCATAGGTTCCTATATTTACGGAAATTGCTAGTCTATGGAAACAAATATGATTATGAAGCATGAATTACATCTGACCCTCCCTACTTGTAGAGAAGCTACGACACATCAAAAGAAATCAGACGAAACGAGTTCAGTTATCACACGGGGAGCTACCTTGGGATAGGTCAAGATAGTCTTCGAATATGTAGAGCTACGATTAGCAAGTTGAAATGAGTTGTATGCACACCTCGAATTGGGCAAATAATTCAACACCACAGGGCGCTTTCACAGAGGAAAGGTTTGAAAATTCATTCTAACTTTTCATCCCGATAGCAATTTGCATTCTTAAATTTTATTGTATACAATGTACACCATACCCAACAATGGCGCTATCGAGCTCGAGCTAGATATAGTTTGAGCTCAAACACTAATAGATTTGAAGGCTCAGCCCTTAGATTTGGTGGCGATGGCCCCTCCTTAGTCATTGAGCTTGACATCATAGCTGAAATCTTGATGGCCATGGAGGAGTCATTGAGCTCAATGCTGGATAAAGGTTGTGAGTGAGGAGGCAGTTGTTCAGCGGTCATGGAGGAGCCATCGAGAATTCGAGATCAATGTTAGACAATGACACGGAGAGAGAGAGAGAGAGAGAAGTGCCATCAGGGGAGGGAGAGGGACTCAGGCTGGATAGGTGCATCGTCGAGGGTGATGAGGCAGTTGCTTGACTTGGGTGGCGACGCCATTGTAGGATGTCGGTGGCGTCAAGGAGGAGAGATGCTAAGCTATGAGTGTATCGGATCAGGGGATTTGGGTAAATGACATTTTACGTGAAGTGGCTTTGGAATGGTCGGAGGGCACAAAATCATAAGAACATGACAACTCCGAAAATGAGATGAAAATTATAATACTTAGTGATGCAGCTTGAGATGGAAGCACAAAAGGGGAGATGCTTATGGTAAATTTTAAAAACTAAGAATTGTGCTTGGTGTTAGCACAGAAGTGAGGATGGTTTGATGTACAGTACTCTCTCTCTCAATCTAGTCACCTCATAAAATAAAATAAAAATAAAATAAAATCTAGTCAGCTCATAACAGAGTAAGCTTTGTGTGAGATTGGACCTCACAAAGTTGTTGATGGGCTTTCCGTTTTAGCTACTTTCTGCGGTTTTGGCAGAAATAGTGATTAAATGGCCCAAGTGGTCCGTCTTATTCTATTCTAGTGCTCTTATATATATATATATATATAACTCTCATCACTTTTACTCGCTTTTTTGCATAGCGCGAAAATCGAATCCTACACTTATGATTCTAATGTTCCCATCCCCAATCCCTTTATCAAAAAGGCCGCATGCCTATTGACAAATTCTAGTGTCCTCACCACCAGTGAAATCTACACTATATATGTTGACCAGCCAAGAGAAATGCACAACTTGTCCAAATTACAAAAGATCAATTCAGTTTATTCACAAGCAGAACAAAGTAATCCCCACGCCACCAAGCCTCGTTCTTAAGCCGGTCACATTCTACTATAGCGCCTCTTAACATATTCATGATTTATTTGAATTACTCCAATAAGACCAGGCTTGCAGAAAGACTCTTCCAAGCCACGAACAAGAACAGAAGACTTCCAGAAAGACACGCCGTGACAATACCAAGCCCTGAATTATCTGATTCAGAGTACACTTCGTTGAACCCTTTTGTTCAATGAATAACGTATAATGTTATTGGAATAGTGCAGACAAACCCCGAAGAATTTCGTCGATATGGAGTTTCTGGAAAATTGATGGTGGACTGTACCGTTGACCTGCCGGAGAGATTATTCCACTAGCCTAGTAGCATTACTTAGGCTCATAATTTTGCATTTCCCTTGCCAATGCCGTACCTTAAGTCCACAATTTGTGAGGCCTTGTAGTTTCTCAAATGAACATTTGGGTAGGGGCAGATGTTAATTATAATCAGAGATGAAAGGTTTTTAAAGATGGGATTCCACAGCTTCCGTTGATTTTGTAAAGGGCTAAGAATGTCTCCTCAGTTCGAATGCAGTGCTCAAAGCCAAAGAAGCTGTGGAAATGGCAGCTGCTGCCGAAAGGCAATCTTTGCATCGTCATATCTTCAACTCCGAATGCAAAGGGATAGCCCCACCAACTGCTCACTGTTCAAAGTTCGAGAATTGAATTGAAAAACCAACCTGAGAGCGGGTATTTTATTGATTTATTTCCGAAGATGAATACCCAGTTGAATTTCCTGATTGGGGATGCACAATTCTAGTGTTGGGGAGAGAAAACAGAATTCAAAGAACGACAAGAATATATGGCTGTGTTAAAAAAGAGACAAGATGCCATGGAAATGATTCCAGTTCGCTTATTATGCTAGAGTTGCCCTCTTTCCTTTCGCATCTCTCAACTGCAATGAGTAAGTTGTCAACGAATTAATGTGGGGAACCATATGAGAGAATGAGAGAGAGAGAGAGAGAGAGAGAGAGACAGACAGACAGACCTGAACAGCACTAGATCTTTTTGAATCGAGAAATTCGCTGTAGATGCTGTACAGTCTTCTCTTCTCAGCCTCTGAGACTGATGGCCTCGCCTTTGAAGCAACGGACTTCAGAAGACTGTCTGTTATAATTGGCTTTTTCCCGTGCTGATCAACCTCCCCCCTGTCAAGAAGATCATGCACAGCTTGAAGCTGTGCATCTGAAAGCAGAGCTTGAAGATCAGCTCCACTGAATCCTTCCGTCATATGAGCTATGGCATCTAAGTCCACATTGCTGGCCAAGGGAAGCTGTACAAGGGCATTAAAGCAGACACTTAGGAAAACTTAAGCGTCGCCCAATGGTTGCTATTTTTACTACCTGATTATACCGAATTGAAATAAACTAATGAAGTGAATCCACCCAACATCTCCCTATTAGTGAAAAGAAAACAAACGGAGAGGATGACAATGTTTAGAAAGGTTATATACTAAATGATAAACAAAGGTAAGTCTTAGTCCTGTTTCATGGATCAGCTATACAGGCCTTTTTAAACTTTTTCTCAACAACACCAGTAGGTGTTACATCAATCAATCTCAAGGTCCAAGGTTGAAAGTGATTTACTATTGGTCATCCGAACTTAACTGAGCCTCACCTGAGCAGGTCGTAGATCCAACCCGCAATGCTTTTACTATGTTTTCCTCTAATTTACAACACCCTAGGGTGATTTGGGGCAATACGACTTTTAGAGAAGTCACGGGAGAAGGAATTTTTTCTTTAATTTAGCGGATTGCACCAAATGTACCCTGACAGATGCCGTAAGTTCTTAACAGTATCTTCAGCCGCTCAGATTAATCTATTTCTAACTCTGTTCATTCTTTCGTGTTTTTCCTTAAACAATTCTCTGTTCATATGTAATCTTACTGATACATCTACCTCGAAAAAGTAGGATTGTGGGTATATAGTTCTTTAACAAGTAAACCCATAAATTTCAATCGGTAGAACCTGATTCAGACCATGTCAAAGATTTAATGCTAAAAGCAAGCACTTTGCAGATGGATGGAAACTAAGTTTCTACCTTCCTCGATAGAACTTTAAGAATATCCAGCCTCTCCTGTATAGAAGGAAAATCACAGAACAGAAGTCGGTCGAGCCTGCCAGGTCTCAGAAGCGCAGCATCAAGCAAGTCCGGTCTACTGCTTCACATAAAATGCGACTTCATTAGCACTAAAAGCACATAACTAGGCACATATGAAATAAAGGGAAAGGATCCCTATAAAGACCAAGTGAGTTAGAATTATTAGGTGATAGATGAACCCAGACCCCCGAGGAAAACAAGAGAGCACCTCATGCAGCAAAGATGTCATGATATGAATGAGAAATTGCACTATGCTCGATGTCACAAGACTGAAACGGTCAACATCATTTGATGCTGTTGTAGAGGCTCAAGATCAGCTTAATACACTTATTGCAAGTAATTTCAGCAACTGAAAAGTAATTCACGCAATCCAAACTTTTGTTACCTTCTCAGATACGTATGTAGTTTATCCAACACTGTGTATCCGAGGTTAGAACAGTTCTAAATCAACAAAGTCATATGTAGCAGTTTTCTGCCTTTACGGATTATTAGAGTCTCCACACTAACTGTTTCCTAGAAAATGTTCGATGAAACATTCATAGCAGACATGCAATTTCCACTAGCAGTATATAGTTAGCGGGCTAATGGAAGAGAGCACTTTTTGTTACCATGTACAACGAAATTATTACCTTGTTGCCGCAAAAACAAACACTCCTGTTAAAACTTCTACACCATCCAATTCAGTCAAAAACTGCAGCAGGGAATTACATGACATTTGTAAGTCATTCAATTAACAAGATTTCACATGACCACCTTACAAGTGCTATTGAATGCAAGAAACTAACTTGATTGACGACACGGTCTGTGACCCCGTATTATCATGCCCCCTCTTTGGAGCAATGGAATCAAATTCATCGAAAAAGAGAAGGCAAGGTGCTGCAGCTGCTGCCTTCGAGAATATATCCCGAACCTGTAATTTTTTAATTGCGATAAGGCTCAAATATTCAAAAATTGTCCAGTTCGCTGACATAATCAATACCATCCGTATGCAGAATGGCAAATCCAGCACAAATTTGATTGTGAATTACAAATTCCTAGTATAAAAGCTTCACATAATTTACATCTTAATCTTTCTCTTAATCAAATGGTCATAGAGGATCCTCTCGCATCATCAATCCTTTTAACTTGGCCACTTAAGCGGTTATGAAAGGATCCTCATTGCTGTTGTAGATGTAATTGGAACACCTTGGCTGCAGCGGGAGAATCCTCATTGCTGCTTTTAGTTTATACTATTTTGACTGCTCGCATACATGAAGGGACCTCTCTTCGATGCATACAAAAGCAAAAGAAGAAAGCACAAAATTGCAAAATGTCCAGAAATAAAATAATTTAAGACATGATTGCACAACGTGGAATACGATTAACATCATTGTAGTTGAAAAGAAGTCTCTTACAGCTTGCTCAGAAGCACCAATGTACTTATTCAACAGCTCAGGGCCCTTCACTGATATGAATCGAAGAGAACAAGCTGCTGCAGCAGCACCAACAATGTGTGTCTTACCACAGCCTGGAGGTCCATATAAAAGAATGTTTGACCGTAGCCTTAGAGGAGCTTGCGAAAACACATTTGGGAACTTCGAAGGCAATTCGATCATCTGATATTTCACCAAGTTTAGAGACAAGGAGTTATGCAAAAACACTTCATCAGCACATGTATGAATGATAAACACGAGGAGGTATGCAAAAACACTTCATCACACCTGTATGAATGATAAACACGAGGAGGTATGCAAAAGACTTCATCAGCACATGTATGAATGATAAACACAAATATCAGATAGGTTCATATAACAAGAAAACATTAATGACATTATTAGCAATTTTCGTACAACCGGTCTCTTCAGAGTAAACAAGGACTGTTGCTCAGTAATTATGTAAAACCACATCAAGAAGCAAATAGATCATGTTCATTGAGAATCATGCATGTTTAATATAGTATTATTGACTTGAAAAGGTCTGTTCTTCATTAAATTCCTAAATTTACTAAACCCAATCTAGGGAGAACTAAATTTCAAGGGAATCGAGGCATAAGATACAGAAACTAGTGGGCTTTGGAAAGGGAATAAGAACTTAACCTTTATGCAACAACTTAATGACCACTTCAAAACTAGTAGAATACATTATTCAGTCATTTACTAAAGCATCTAGTAAGCTCCAGGGGCACCCACGTTAATAGTCCAAGCTGGACGAAGGAATCTAACACATCAAACAATGAACCACCACCTAAATCATCCTACAATAGTAAAAGTTCACGTTATGCTTACTCCTCCAACAGAAACATAATCTCATTTAGGAGTATAGAAGATTCTCATCAGTGAGGATGGCCAATAGCAAGATTACAAGCAGACCGCAATACATTCATGGATGAGCCTTCATAAGGACATCAAACAGGTGAAGGCAAATGTCACGACCTAAGTGCAACTTGAGACATGCATGAAAAAGAACGGAAGGCTGTATTTGTCAGAGACTCAGTAGCTACTATCAAATGCTAGCTACTTGGAAAGGCGGTTTTACAGTATACTAGCTTTCCTTGTTTCAATAATGCTCAAATTAGTGGTCCACTTCTACAGCTATCGCTCCATAAAAGTTCATGGTATAGGCGTCAGGTACTATCTAAAGCCCAACATATAGGTAATGTGTTTTCCATTGACACAGGAAGAAAACTAAGACGATAAGAGACTTGATTTTGTATTTTCTTGATATCCTTGAAGAAACCTGAAGAGGAGTAACGTGTGTATTGAGATGCAAAAATAAAAAGAGGAGAAAACGAATATCGAAGTCACAAACTTCAGCACACATAGAGTTGCCAATTTTTATGGCTAGCCTCCATCAGTCGAAGCACACAAATGTAAAAAGATTTATTGCAACCATAAAAAAATAGGGAATTTCGAAAGGGTTAATAAGTTTCTTCATATAACCAAAAGGCAAGAAAACATTTTACCTCCTTAATGGCATTCCTGATATCACTAAGTCCACCAACATCATCCCATCCAGAACGACCACCTTCAGGAGCATTTTTTGTGATATCACGCATAGCAACTGGAAGGAAGTCATGCAGTGCTCTCAAAAAATCATCTCTGAGAAGACTTATCTTCTCAGGCCTCTTCAAAGGCAATGAATAAGGCATAAAACGGCCAACCGCAGCATGAATAGCTCGATCAACTAATATTTCCTGAACGAAGACAATAAAAGATTTTGGCTCCATTTATTTTACAGGTAAATCAAATGTAGAAGACAACTAAAATACCAGGCTGAAAAGACACAGATAAAATTAAAAGCATGCACAACATCAAGTTCACAACAGTGATATAGCTTATAGACAAAATAGTACATATCTAAAAAGCCAATTTTCCTTTTCAGAGTTTATCTATACATAATATTATCTGCTCAAGGACTACCCTCAATGTACTGCATTTCCCTGATCAACTTCGACAAAGTCTCGTTAAACACATAGATATCTAGATTAAATCGTTTCTCTTAGAGTTTTAAAGAATACGATTTAAGTGTTTGAAAGGTGTTTCTCCCATAATGATAAAAGAGGAAACTGTCGCCCATCTTTTGTACACCGATCATGGACAAAGCACATCTCCAGAGCCATTTATAGACAGGAAATTGCTGCTCATCTTTTGTACACCGATCATGGACAAAGCACATCTCCAGAGCCATTTATACTCCTTGAACATCTTAATTTGGACTCAGATTTTACTGAGCAGAAAATTTTGGTTGAGAGAGAGAGGGAGAGGGAGGGAGGAGCAGAAAAAGAAGAGAAGCTACATTATCCAGGTCAAATTCACCATACCAAATCATAGGCATCATAGCCATCACATTTGGATGCCACTTCATGAAGGATTTCGTCAGTGCAATCTAACGAACGCTTCTGCATTTCATGTTTCAATATTGCTTCACGTTCCTTGGCAGCAGGAGCAGGCAATTGCACATGGAAGTCAAACCTCCCTAACAGTAATAAAATTTATAAACTGCAGTTAGAGTATTGAAAAAGAACAAAAGAAATATCCAGGAAAGCCATATATCACGAAACATTCTCTTTCAAGATAAAAAATACTCCAGCAAACACAAGGCAAACCTGAGGAACTCAAGGACTGCGGGACTTTATCTAGAGCTCTCACTGTCGCAAGGAAAGCAATGGGACCAATTCGACATGAGCTCGTCCTTTTTCCTGGTTGACATTTTTAGATGAGATATGAATTGCGATAATATATCCGAACAATGCACCATAAAATACTAGTACTTTCTTTCTGTCACTTTCCTACTCGCTAACTATTGAGTAGAAATGCCTCAACAAATTTGATGCTCCATATCCAAAATCAAAGTAGATCTTTAAATACGTGTGATTAGTTTTTTTTTTTTCCAGAGAAAGAAGACTGGAATCGGGGGTTTAGGAACATGGCTCAGTCATTCACTTGCCCCTTGAACTCGAAGCTTAGGCAAAACTCATCCTTGTTGCTAGGTTTCCACTCCTTGTCTCAGATAAAGGATCTCACTAACCTCCATTCCATGAATCTAATTTTCACTAAAAGCAAATGAGCTCTCTCTCACATGCAAGAATCAGATCATGGAGTCATGCACACTAGAGAGTCCTTATAGCCTTGCTCTTGAAAAGTAGCAATAAAATGAAAAAACTTTTTGTTACAGATCAGAAGTAAGAGTCTCTGCTTTCTCAGCAATGACCTTTCTCTCTATTTGGAAGTTATAAGCGGCAAAATGTTTTAGCAAACTAATAGCCTTTATGCTGCCAAAATTGGTTTGTGACATAAACAACATAAAAGTAGCTAGATATGGATAAGGGGGCGTGGAATACATATGGTGAGCTACAATTGGTTAAAGAGCCTAACATAAACAGTTTGCAACTTGACCAACTACCAATAGAACAGAACTCCATTTGCAGTTTATAAAGTCTCCTTATAATCAGTATTAACAACCCTTTTTCTCATCCTCTTAAATAAGCAAAGTATGTCCCAGCAGCTTGGAGTATTAACATATGAAAGATGAAAGAATATTGCATCTACATCATGCAAATACTTCAAATAAAAGGGCAATGCATAAGCTGAAAACATCTTCTAAATGTTCACTTAGCAATTTGAGGAACCTATCTTACCGCATAATCATCCACAATGTCTATGAGAAAATCTGTAAGCTCCATTGCAGAAGTCGACAATACTGGCCCTTCTGAATCAGAAGTGGAAGAAATGATGCTATCGAGATCATCAAAGACAACAAGTGAAGGTGCGTGATCTAAAGCATTGGTTATGTATCCAGATAATTTCTGACGGATGAGGGAGCCCTTTTCTAGGGCAAACCGAGAACAATGAATAAAAACTCTGCATAGCAAACAAAAGGCCGGACTTAGGTCTCCAGGTAGTAAACTCAATCTATTCAGGCATGGCCAAAACTACAAAAACCAGAGAAGTCATCTCACGAGAAGAAAAATAATATAAATTAGTTTTCATACATGTGAGCAAAGATGTCAGGCTGATACTTCAAGTTCTTTGCGACAGCTCCTGCCAATAAGCGTCTTCCCAGAACCCTAATAAAAGATAATCATGACAACAATTATCAAGTAAATTACAAGATACAATGCTCCAATGAAAATGTTAAATACCTTAGGCCTACAGCACAATGCATTTAAAACAAAACGATCAAGAACGAAGTCCAAACTAATTGACTAACATTAGGTAGTTCACATGCTAAATTTTGCAGGTATTTACTTCTACTTACCTAATCAAACAAGGTCAACTTGAACTATGTCAGCAGAGACTATATTGTCAAGATAAATTCCACTGGTAAGACCGAGTGAGAAGTATAAATGAGCAAGTCACCTCAACAACTACTTAGGCAAGGTGTAAAAGAGCAAGCACTTGGGTAGTACATGGATATAACCATCCCCAGTTAAAGGTCCCATCTGGCATCTGAAGAACCTACTGATGAAGATAGCACATACTACAAATTATTCATGCACATGTATGGCATAAGTACCCAAAATCTACTAACAATTAACAGCATGATGAACTCAAAAGCCATATTTTTGGCAAAGAGACTCTATAAGTGATTAAGCTTGTTTGGAGTACATATCAATGATATCATGAACTTAAATTCGGTAGATCAAAGAGCAACAAACATAAAGCATGATTCACAGGCCTCTGAGGGCTAGAGTTGAAAAACGAAAACATTAGAATGCTTTCTACGTTACATATAGCAGGCCCAAAAGTACAAATAAGATTGTAGGACATAGAGTGCAGAAGACAGGCGCATGCTGCAATCCCACAGTGCTCCCCTCCACACCCAATAATGATTAAGCTTGTGCTAGTGTAGTTTAAAAAAGTTGATCCCAAACTGTTGAAATTTCAAAATTTGCAGATGTACTCACAGGAGGGCCATGTATGAGGACATGTCCAGGCAGAGGAAGATCATACTTGCTGAACCACATTCCAGAAGCTGAAGAGAGCAAAACCATCAACCCTGCATTATAGAACTATAATTATGATGGGATCTGTCAAAAGGTAATTACATTTGTCCTTCTCTGTTTTCCTTCAGGTAAGTATCAAATGTCAAAAAGTACATGCCTACAGCTCTAATTTCTAAGAGGGAAGTACCTACGGTTGACAACATCAAAAGCAGCTGTCTGCATCCAGCTCAATGAAGATAAATCTGCATCGAAGTGCTCTTCCAAATTTCTATCTTTGATATAATAAAAGGAAGCTGGGTCACCCCAACCCAACTTTTGGCCCAAGAACTTCATATCTTCATTGCGCTTGTCTTTGCCTTCATTTAATGCTATCTCGTATGCACTGAACTTCTCATGTTGGGTTAACCCACCAGATAGAGCCAATGAGAATAATATTGAAGTTTTCTGTTCTTCCAATTTAGATCTGTCAGGCAATAAGTTGTTTAATAATTTCTTTCCTGGAGATCCAAACATGCCCATTTTTACAACAAAATGAAGCAAAGTCTGATTCCCCAAAACCAATGAAGTAACTTCCTCCTGAGAAGTAGAAGCAATAGCATCAAGATGTGCCAAAAGCCAGTATTTAAGAAGACACTGCAACCCAGAGCCATAAAAATTCCCATCGTCCTTGTTTTCAGAAAGTGCATGAGACAGTGCATCAACGACTTTATTATGAGAAGACCCGTCTTCAACATCCATATAAAACCCCGTGTGCGCATCCAGATGCATCTTTTTCTTGCTTTTGTATCTGTGCAGATTAAGCTCTCCTTCCACATTTTTCTCAGGAGTTTTTTCCTTCCCCAGCAACTTAAAATGGGCAGGAGAGACCAACATCGACGAAACATTCTTGTTCAAAATTGCAAAGGAACTCTTCAGGTGAACCCCTACAAACAAGAGGGAAAATCATTTCATGGCTTAACTACATGAAAGAAGTCAACTAAAGGAAAATAAACATTAGCAAACTCAATTGAGATATCACAAGTACAGAAGCAAATAATACAAAAGCAAAAACTTGCTCAGTAGCCAGCCAACAAAAGTTAAAGATGACAGACTTTCAGAGCCTAGAATGAAAGGATACATGCATGCACAGGCCATGCATGCACAGGCACCATATACAATATCAGGTTTTGTTTCCCCATTGCCAACAGAAAATACAATACTGACACATATCTCGGTTGACACTAAAAGAAAATTAGAATACAAAAGAGCTATCGAATTGATAAGCAGGCTTGTTTTAACTCATTATGCACTGGTAAAGCATGGGAAGTTATTGCGACACCGACCCTAGAGATAATATACGTAATGAACACATAAAGTTTGTAATGTATCACTTATTCATCAAATTTAACAGTTATCAGGTACTTGCAGCATCATCCTTCAGCAATAAAAGCAGTGCCTCCTTTGTCTTTTGGTCCTCGGACTAGAGATTTAAAGTCATTTCTTCTAATTCACCTTCAATTGTTAATTGTCTAAGTTTAGTGGTTTGCGCAAACAAGCAGATAACTTTAAACAGCAGTTTGCAATGATACCACAGCGTAATTACGAACTCACAACGATATTATCGTCTCCAAAGAGTTCCCACGAGAAGATTTTATAGCTAGTCATATACAAGCACCAAAACTCAATTTTCCAATGAACATTCATGATGTGGGCACTTTGGGATTTAAGACAATCAAATAGTAAAATGAGCTGAAAGGAATTTTGGATCTTTTACATAGTAAGAACCTCTCCCATGCCAAAATAAATGATGTTATTTCCTACGTTGAAAAGGGCCATTTTAATCTGGAACCAATTTAACTTAACTGGTAGACTCAACAGAGAGACATTGCAACTCAGAATTTCAGGAAATAAAGAAAATTGACATCCCACTACCTTTACGGGAGAAAGTGGAAACACAATTCTCCATCAATAAATCTCTCGCTGGTGATATTACTTCACTGATATAAGAATTTACTTAATGAACCCCAAGTAACTCAACCTTCATCGGTGAAACTATCACCAACAAAAACAGAACAATTAAGAGAAAACAAGAAGCTGCTAGAGTATTAAAATAACATGAAGTACTACCTCATGATAAAAATCAAACAAGCATTTGTGCTCTCACCTATACTGAACCGTGGAAAGAACATATGATTTTCATAGGCATGCAAGCAAAATTTTGCTGCAGTCATATTATGCCAAAATAAAAACAAATGGAATCATTACGTTGATTCAAGATCTAGGAAACTTACGTACACGAATGAAGGCCAACTCCAAGATACATGCAAAGAGACTGCGAAATCATAATATGTCCTTTGGCCACAGATTCAGAAATCAAAAGATGAACTACTGCATTACATACTTCATTCTTCTCAATTCCTCTGCTCCCTTCCTTTCCATTCAAATTGACTTTCGGTCTGAAGGAATTGATTGTAGGATTCTTGTTGCTCTCCTTTGCTGAAAAGGGCATAATAATAACTGTACTAAGAGGATCACAGCCAAAGCTCCTACTAGTTTCTGGGTGAATATAAGCTACAGCTGTGAGAACTATCCCTAGCTCAACACCATTGACTTTATTCATGTGTATCAATCTCTCATCTGGTTCTTGAATTCGCAGTAATACCCTTTGGGGTTGTTGCTTCCTGTTGGGAGACAGTGTGAAGTGATCTTCATTGCTCGGTAAATTTTTCCTGCGTCTCTTTGGGGCAACAGCAACTTCAGTCCCAGGCACAAGTTGGACTGAGAAAAATTCTCACATCAGTCATGTTAGTACTAACATGCTTACAACCACAAGTTACGCATCTATGCAACAAGTTTGCACATTGCTTCACCAATCAGGAACGGCGGTGCATCAACTTCCACGTTATCAAGAAATGATGAAATAGACCGTATATTACATGCAGTTGCACCATGAGAAATTGCTCTGAAATGTTGCAAGAAGTAGCACACAACGCAACATTGAAGATAATCACTTTAGTGAATACACATAGTGAATCCTAAAATCATACCACAAAAGCTAACACTTCATCTTCATCACATTTAAGTTTGAGTAATCAGAGAAAAAGGTGCAACTAAACAGCAAAGAAATGAATCTCTAATCAGTCTGACAAAAAAAAAACAAAAGCAAGGTAGTGATTCCATGAAGCTTAAACATCAAACACTGCAACAATTGCTTGCTAAAGTGCCTCAACTACAGTAAAGATAGACAAAGCAATTGCTGAAGATCTCATCTTACCTACAGCTTTCTCTGGGTATGTTGAGATAACACGAAATGTGATGGCTTGGCCATGCAACCACAAGGGGAAGTTCGCTGTTTCATGAAGAACCCGCACCTGCAAGCGAAAAAGAACCATGTATCACAGTAAGAAACTGCTCAGATGCTGCTTCAAACAAGGATGCTCCATAGCCATTGTAGCAGAAATGAATTAAGAATATGAGGTGACACCAGTTACTTCATTCAAACAGCACCAACATAATGCACAAAACTCACATGACCTGCCTTGAAAGCTTTGATTAAAGAGGAAGAAAAGCATGCCATAGACCTAGCCAAAATTCATCAATTATCCCCTAAAACTTTCTCTGTTGATAAGACTCATTCCCAACCTCCACCCCGTTCCTATATAAGAAAAAGAGCTTAAAGAGAATAATAAATCTATACGCAAGCTATAATGATTTAAGACATTCTTTTAGAGTGTGAGATAAAGCCCCAAGGAATGTGAAATTATTTAAATTGCCAGTAGTAAAGGCATCAGTGCAAAAAATGTTAGTCCAAAACATGGCTTGTTCATACTCAACAAGATTTCCAGAAAAAGAGATCCTTATGCCAAAGTTCATAAAGTAGCTATGATCCAGAATCAGAAACTGTGGACAGAATTACCTGCTTCAATATAGCAGACTCAGCATGCTCTGAGTTTAGCTCCAAAACTTCCCAATCATCCTCACTAAGCGGCTCCACCAGAACTAGAGTAGCATTGGGCAAGTTTGATATCACCCTCACTTTAACAGTAACTCGATCAGGTAATGAAATGCATTCAGAAAATTGCTGAGAAACCTATAAAGAATATGAATCTGTAGTCACAAATATGGAAGATGAAAGTTCCCATCACCAGCAACATGAACACAAAATGACACGTATATTATGAGTCTCAAAAGGACCAAAACATGTCTGCATGAAAAAACTCAAAAAGTAAGTTATAGATGTTTGTTGAAAGGAGAAGAGACAAAACACGGACATTGCATGAAAAGAAAACCATAAATCTAAAAGGATTCTACATTAAGGTCTATTGCATTAATATCATCAACGGAAGACATTAAGATTACATTTTCACTGAATGTATTATTATGCATGAGCAAGCATGCAACTCATCATCAGATACAATGATCGTACAGCTCTTTCTAGTGAATGTTCTATAAAGATATTCAGAGAATCTGGGATTGAAGAACTTGGGACATACATGACACAAGCAGTGAGATCAAAAGCAAGTGATAAAGTTTCAAGATCTAGAACAGCAAAAAATGAAGATAACGAAGCTAACAGAGAATAAACTGAGGAGGAGGCTGATGGTTGCAAATCTAGTGATGAAGGGATAAAAGCATGGATGGTCCTGATAATGATGTAGATGATGTGGTTGATATTCGTGAAAATTGGGCTATCCTAGAACATAAAGTTTGGATTTTTCCTGCTGAGTTTGAGTTTTAAATTGATAGAAATCAGATTCATTTCTATTGGAAGTTTCAAGAGTGTTCTTCATGTTATGTCAAACTCCTTGCACAATATTTCATCTCAGGATAATTTTTAATGTCATTTACACATTTTATAACTTGTTTGGCGATGGATTTATCGCAAATATTCAACTTAGTGCCTCCATTGCTTGAGGAAGCACCTCCCTCGGCTGGGTGAGCGTCTAGTTCAATGCCAAACGCCCTAGGCATTTGGGAGTTTCTAGTGACTTAAGGCGCCTAGTGCTTTTAACAACTCTGATCCTTTATATCTAGGATTAGATGGTTTCATCATCCAGCCAAATAAATAAATTGTTTCCCTAGCGGGATCTATATAGTGCAGACCATTTTGACTCTTGGAAAAAGCATTTCCTTAGATCTTACTCTTACCTATGATCCATTAGTCATTCACACAGTTTTATTTTGAAGATTTATGTTCTTAACGCTCTTTGAGAACACTAAACTGATGGAAACAACAAGTTGCATTAGGCAGTTTTCAGTGATTATAATTTTTTCAACTGGTATAATATTCTCAATTCACTCAGAGAAGGCAAAAGTAGAAGTGGCACACGCCAGACCAAGCTGGTAGCTGGCATTTGCTCAGACCAAAGTACAAGAAAGAGCCATTGTACGCGAGTAACAGGACATATTTCAATCTTTCAAAAGCTCTATCTTAAAACAAGTACTTGCATTCTATCACCATAGCTTTACCACAAAATCCAAATAAACCATTTCCACTACCCTTTCTACTGTCCCTCTGGCCATGTGTCAAAACAAGACTTTAACATAACCTGCTAAAACACTGAGCCACTCTGCCAATCGCAATCAATGGTTCACCAAGTAATTACTAAGCCAAAAATCTACTCCCAAACAAAAAGGAAAAAAGCTTCAAGAGCATCCGCATCATCTCGAATGAACCAGAACCCACATCAAGAACTATTCTTCACAATTTCTCAGAATAGTAAGAACACTAATTCTGGACAGAGAGACACACATGCGAACGCCCAGTCCGTCTGTGCCAGCTCAATTGAATCCGCACATTTAATTTAACGGGATTTCACAAGCTAAGTGCAACTAATCCTCGACCCAAAACCACTCGTGCCAGAAAAATCGGAAAACACGCTACGTCGCACTTCTTTCTATGCAGTTCAAGTAGAAATAAAATTGGAACTCTCTTCCTTTTCCGCACAAGAGGAGCAAGAGAAACCTCGATGGCCGACGAAGAAGACGTAGCGCCGGACCAGGCGACGACCCAAGATTCGCGAGTGCGAAGGCAGCGGAGCTCGAGGGTAAGGAGGTGAGGAAGGAGCCCAGAAGGCGTGGACTGCTGGAGGGTCTGTATCAGCGACAGAGGAAGCGACACGAAGCAGTCCTCTATGCCACCGACCGCCCTCACCTCAAACTCCAGACCCATCTTCTTCTCCCTCGAGCGAATCGAGCGCTCCAAGCGCAGCGCCGGCTAAAGTTCTTCAGCAGCTGCGGAGGTCCGACGTGTGAAGAAGCAGGGAAGCAAATGGTCGCCGGGGAAGAGAGAGAGAGAGAGTTTGTAATATCGAGGAGATCAAATCCCCGTTTTTGGGTGTCTTCAAATTTTATCAAATAAAAATAATTTCCAGTGTAAGAAAAGTCCGTAAATCTGCAAATTCATTGATGAGTGGCGTTCGGTTTTTTAAATTTTGTTCAACGAAAAGTAAATAATTTAAAAGTAAAAACAAAATTATAAAATTTAGAAAAATTTATAAAATATAAGAATTATTCAAGTTAGAGACGGGCGTGCCTTGCAGGATTTCATGGCTCATTAGACATTCAATGTCAAGAACTTTCGATCAAAATTGATCTAATATATCAAAATTAGCGGATCGTCGAAAGGTTCATGACTAAATTGATAAATCATCAAAAATTTTATGAATAATTGGCATAATTAAAACGTTTAGGATTAAATTGACAAGTTGTCAAAAGGGTTAGAACTTAATTGATAAAAATTGAAAATTTAAGACTGAATTAGGCTGCCGTACATCATATTTTGTATTTTTTGGACAATTTTCTTGTATATATCTGCTCCATCCACGATAAATCCAAACACTTGTTGGTGGAAACAATGGTAAGATCTGCGATAAGTAAATCTCATCGCCCTCAACATTAGGTGTTTAACAAATTGCTTGTGTACAAATTTTATTTCATTAGCCACAATGCAAACATTGGGATCATCCGATTGTGACATTTTAGAAATGGACCCGGCCGAGACCACCATGCCGAGCACACTCAAGAAATGAGTTTCCACTGTGTTAATGGAGAAAATATTAGGTGAATCGGTCTTTACCACGTAGGCGGTAAGACACTTCACTTATTGATCCTCATGCGCCAACGTGAGGCCCACGTTTCGATTTTTGTCTCATCATCTCTCTCCTCCTTTTATCCGTGCGATAATCACAGCTCTTTTCCACATTTCGTTGACCAAGACAAACTCAACAATTAATCTCGATCCACTCAAGTGACTCCTATTATGTTTGATATTTCTCAACTTCTTCTCTTTTTTTTTCGTTAGAAATCGCACACCGATTTCGGAAAAATAATCCTAACAAACAATTCACATTGGCGGAATATAATAATAAAAAAATAGAATCCGAAGAACACATCCGAGAATTTGTTATTAAAGTTCATCCAAACTTGAGCTACGTCTCCGCGAGAGACACTCTGCAAATTCACTAGTTTTCAAGAAAAGGAAGAATACAACTGATTATCTTCTCATAAGATCGGGGCAAAAAAGATATCGAGAATATTCAAGCATGCCGTTACGTCCTCTCTTTTTGTTTTCCTCTCTATTCGCTACTTTGTGTTTCTCTCTCTTTTCTTTTTACTCTTATGACAGCTACTATCTTTTCATCACTAATATAAGAGATATAGCTTTTAATCTATGAGCAAAAAAGGACAAAAGACAAAAAAAGCCCTTAATGAAATATTTGGCTTCACACGCCAACAATCTCTCACTTGAAGACAAATATATTTAATGCATCAAGCAACTTAGCATCCATTCTCTTCAAAAACTAGTAACTAAAATTTGTACCTCTGCGATACTCCTCATCAATTAATAGAGTAATGCCAATAGTAGCAATTCGAAAGTATGCTTCTCTCTATCTACTACCTTGGTAAACATGTCCGTTGGATTCTTTAAGCCATCATTCTTACCGTGGGTTTAACTCGTTATCTTTCAATGCTGACTTGATGAAGTAATAATGCTTCTTGATATGTCTAGTCCTTGAGTGATAAGTTGCATTCTTTGCTAAGTGCACTGCACTTTGACTATCACTCCACAAGTGTGCTCACTAGTCGTTTCCGATTTAGCTCCTCCAGGTAATCTTATAACCACATGATTTCCTTAGAGGCTTTCGTGATAGCCACGTTCTCTCGCTTCGTCGTCGATAGAGCCACTATTTTCTCGTAATTGAGATTCCCAACTCACTTTGTTGTACACCGCAATTGTAAAGACATATCCAAGTGGTACTCTTACCACTATCTCGATCACCTAAGTGATATGTATCTACATAACCCTATAATTCTATAGATGTACCTCCAAAATAAAGAGCGTAATTTGATGTACCTGCTAGATATCTCAATATCCAGTTCTTCGCATGCCAATGCTCTTTGCCCGGGTTCTGCAAATATCGACTCACAACTCCCACTTGCCTGTGCAATGTCTAGTCTCGTGCTCACTATGGCATACATCAAACTTCCCACTGCCGATGCGTATGGAGCTACCGCCATCTCATCTTTCAAAGCTTGAGTACTCGACACATATCTTTGGAAAGTTTGAAGTAACTCACTAGAGGAATCGCAATCGATTTTGTCTTATCCATGTTGAATCTCTTCAATACCTTGTTCACATAGTCTTCCTACGACAACCATAATTTCTTATTTTTCCGACCCCGATGATTTTCATACCTAAAATCTTCTTGGCCTCTCCCAAGTCTTTTTTAGCAAACTGCGATGCGAAGATCTTCTTTATTTCTACGATTCTCTTCATATTAGAACTAGCAACTAACATGTCATCAATATATAAAGAGAGATATACAATATCACCATCGCTATACTTTCGAAAATAAACATAATGATTAGCCTCATAGTGTGCAAATCATTTTTCTTCCATAAAACCATCAACATCAAATTTTAAGTACCATTGTCGCGGAGCTTGCTTCAAGCCATATAAGTTTTTCTTCAAGCGACATACCATGTGCTTTTTACCTTTGACCACAAAACTTTCAAGTTGCGCCATGTATAACTCTTCATCTAGATCACCATGCACAAATGCTGTTTTTACATCTAACTCCTCGAGATGCAAATCCTCCACTGGTAATTATACTTAGTAAAGCTCTAATTGATGTCATTTTCACTCCTTGTGAAAAATATCTTGGAGTAGTCGATCCCTTTTTTTTGTGAAAAAACCCTTTACTACAAGTCTCGCCTTGTATCCGATACTACCGTCTGCTTCACTTTTGATCCTGTACACCCACTTGTTTAACAAACACTTTTTACCAAAGGGCAACTCGGTCAACTCCCAAGTTTTGCTATAAAGTAACGAGCTCATCTTGTCTTTCATAGCACACTCCAAATGCATGTGAGATGTGTCTTTCTTTACCTCATCATAAGCCTCCGGCTCTCCCAAATCTGTATATAAGACATGGCTCGAGAATAGTATTAGTTAATGGATCAAAAATTACCTTTGGCTTTCTCATGCATGTAGATCTCCTCAAATCGGATACTTCAAGGTCATTAGTCTATTCTAGATCACTACATTCCTCTTGAACTACTTGCTCATTGATAATATGTTCATCTTGAACCTCCCATTTTAGGTGCACTCGACCCTACTTGGAATTATTTTCATAGGAATTGTGCCCACTCAACATATTCCGGTTCTCTGCGGTCGCATGCTCTATCCGACAATCTTTGTACATCTTTTCTTCATGAAACACCACATTCCATTGCGAATGACTTTGTTATTCTCATAATCCCAAAGCCTATATCCATATTCATCGCCGCCATATCCAATAAAGACTCACTTTTGGGACTTAACATCAAGCTTCTTCCTATCCTCTTTGTCAATTAAAGCGTATGCAATACAACCAAAAAATTTTAAATATGAACAGGTTGACCTTTTTACCTAACCACTGCTTTTAAGGTATTCTTCCATCCAACACACTAGATGGACTCCCGTTAATCAATTATACAACTGCATCAACCAGATCGGCCCAAAAGTGTAACGAGAGATCCGCATGTAGTCTCATGCATCTTGCATGCACCAAAATAGTCCTGTTCATTTTCTCGGCTATGTCGTTCTCTTGAGGAGTTTTAGGATGCCTTCTCGGCTCAAATATTCTGCAAATTCATTGCTTGTGTATTCACCACCATTATCAAACTTTAGAGCTTTAATATGATAACTTGTTTTCTTTTTCTAATATGATCTTCCATATTTTGAAAATTCGAATCCTTTTGATTTTTCTCCGAGAGCATAGACTCAAGTCTTTCTTGTTGTACACCAATAAAGACTCACTTTTGGGACTTAACATCAAGCTTCTTTCTATCCTCTTTGTCAATTAAAGCGTATGCAATACAACCAAAAAATTTTAAATATGAACAGTTGACCTTTTTACCTAACCACTGCTTTTGAGGTATTCTTCCATCCACCACACTAGATGGACTCCTCGTTAATCAATTATACAACTGCATCAATCGTAGCGGCCCAAAAGTGTAACAAGAGATCCGCATGTAGTCTCATGCATCTTGCATGCACCAAAATAGTCCTGTTCATTTTCTCGGCTATGTCGTTCTCTTGAGGAGTTTTAGGATGCCTTCTCGGCTCAAATATTCTGCAAATTCATTGCTTGTGTATTCACCACCATTATCAAACTTTAGAGCTTTAATATGATAACCTGTTTTCTTTTTCTAATATGATCTTCCATATTTTGAAAATTCCGAATCCTTTTGATTTTTCTCCGAGAGCATAGACTCAAGTCTTCCTTGTTGTACACCAATAAAGACTCACTTTTGGGACTTAACATCAAGCTTCTTCCTATCCTCTTTGTCAATTAAAGCGTATGCAATACAACCAAAAAATTTTAAATATGAACAGTTGACCTTTTTACCTAACCACTGCTTTTGAGGTATTCTTCCATCCACCACACTAGATGGACTCCTGTTAATCAATTATACAGTTGCATCAACCGTAGCGACCCAAAAGTGTAACGAGAGATCCGCATGTAGTCTCATGCATCTTGCATGCACCAAAATAGTCCTGTTCATTTTCTCGGCTATGTCGTTCTCTTGAGGAGTTTTAGGATGCCTTCTCGGCTCAAATATTCTGCAAATTCATTGCTTGTGTATTCACCACCATTATCAAACTTTAGAGCTTTAATATGATAACTTTGTTTCTTTTTCTAATATGATCTTCCATATTTTGAAAATTCCGAATCCTTTTGATTTTTCTCCGAGAGCATAGACTCAAGTCTTTCTTGTTGTACATCAATGAAAGTGACAAAATACCTCTTATCTCCATAAGAGAGTTCCCGAGCCGGTCCCCACACATCAAGTATGAACCAATTCTAGCTTTTACCCTTTATTCTCGTCACCCATTGTCACGCCTCGAACCATACGAGCAAAGCCAACATCCCACATGGCCACACTTAAAAACAAATTTCCAAGAATCGGTAGCCAACAAAATCTAGGTAAATGCAAATGAAAAACGCATGCGGAAGTGAATACAATCCCCGTACAATTTGCTAAAGATGACTCGGGATAACAACAAATTTTATATTGCAAAAGCATCAAAAGTTCTTTACAACCGACCCGGGATCGGGGGGTCAATACACAACATACCAAGTGGGGGTCGAAGGGAACCGAGGGACTAAACCAAAAGACGACCCTCTAAGTCCCTCTAACATGCCTTTATCCTAAGAGGACATCCAAAAATGAATCCAACCTCTCCCATGACTACTAGTCGGTGTCACTACCCTCGGGCTCATCATCATCCTCGACGGGATCATACTCGGGAGAGCTATTGGGGTCTGTCTCCATGGAATCTTTCTCTTCATCTTCCTCGGATGTAGACACCTTTATAACTTCCATATCCTCCTCAACGATCGGGGACTTCTCCGGGATGTTCCTAGATCCAACTACGGAGTTCTCCATATCACCTTTCACAGGGAGCGGGGGTGGCACCATTCGAGAATCCCATCCCAAGGTATCTCGGACGGCTTCGAGAGGTTTCGGTAGTCAAATCCCCAAAACGATAGTACCATGACTTGTAGCGGTAAGGCTTCAAATACTCGCCCCCTTTATCAACCCACACTATAGTCCCTTTCCGAATATACACCCTATCTAGGCCTATTGGAAATTCCTCGACGGATGTATCCATATCTATCGGGACGCCAAAACGTACGGGAGGCATAGTCAAGAATTGGGGTCCGAAAATATTAACCCACAACGGGGTGAGAATAAATCTCGATAAGAAAATTCCTAAATCTAGGTTAGGGTGATAGTGTCTCCGAATACATCCTAAGCATTCAAAGTTATAATAACTAACAAATTCAACTAAATGCACTCAATCATAAAACAAGAATCGAAATCATATATCCAATTGAATTACATGCATATCATTCCTCGAATCTCAACTCCTTTATCAAGGTTATAATATAAGAGTAGACCGCGTAATAACGGCTCGAGGCCATAATAATGCTTTGGACCCCCGTAATAATGCCTCGAGGTCGGTATAATGGCTTTCAAGACCTGCGTAATAACGCCTTAGGCCATATAGTACTCCGGACCCACGTAATAATGCCTCGGGTCGGTATAACCCGCGTTTAACGCATCGAGGTTAGCATCCTGCGTTTAACGCATCAGGTTAGCATCCCGCGTTTAACGCCTCGGGATGAATACAAAACCCCGCGTAATAATGTCTTATGGTATAACATAATCTCATATACATATCGACCCCGCGTGATAACGGCTCGGGGTATAACGTTCACAAGAGTATAATATGGTTTCCTATACACAACAACCACGCGTAATAACGCCTCGGGGTATAACTTTCACAATTATCCTTGAATCTCCTCGAAAAAAGACCATATATCAATATTATTCACTTGAACACTCGATTGAGACCACATGATCACATCAAACCTTCCGATCAACCAATCTAAACCCCAGGATCTTGGTAAACTTCCCGATTAACGCATCCAACTACACAATCTCACTATACTTTCCCGATTAACCGATTTGAACCACACGATCTTCCTAATCCTCCCAATTAATCAATCAAGACCACACGATCTTACTAATCTTCCCGATCCATCAATCCGGACCACACGATCTTACTAATCTTCCCGATCCATCAACCAAGACCACACGATCTAATCATACTTTGAAGCAATATCCGATCGGGACCACACGATTAACTCATAATAAAGCAACGATCAATCGGGACCACCCGATTAAATCACACTAAAGCAATCAACCAATCGGGACCACACGATTAAATCATCATAAAGCAACTATCAATCGAGACTACATGATTCAATCACATTAAAGCAATGATTAACCGGAACCACACGATTGAATCATCATAAAGCAACATTCAATCGAGACCACATGATTCAATCACGCTAAAGTATCGATCAATCGTAACCACACGATTCGATCACATTAAAGCAACGATTAATCGGAACCACACGATTGAATCATCATAAAGCAACATTCAATCACGGCCACACAATCAAACACTTGATGAACTCATGAAATCAAGACCACACGATCAACACATGCCACAAAATTCGGTCAAAGCATTTCAAGAACACAACCAAACCAATTTTTATCCAAAACTCTCCAATCTAACACCATTAGCAACCTAACAACCTAATCAAGGTTTAGAAACTTGCTTACCTTGAATTCTAACTAAAACCTACGGCCAAAATGCAAGAAAATCCGAGATCCAAGCGGCGGCACCGACGGCGTCCTCTCGGCCGACGTGATCCACGGTGGTTACTGCGGCGTCGGGTGGCTCAATGGCGGCGGGCCGGGGTTCCGGCGGTGGCCGGCGGTTCACGACGAGGTTGGTGGTGGTGAGATGGTGGTTCGGTGGTGGTTCGGCCGAGCAAGAGGGAGAGAGAGAAGTGAGAGAAAAATCAAGTCCAAATGAAGAAAATGAAGATGGTGGATAGATAAACTAGGCTAAGATATTTTTGGAGTGGGATATATACTAGAATTATTGGTCTTGACATGATGAGATGGGGACTTGTGAGACCCACCAATAATTCACACCATTATCTCTCTTAAAACTCAAAAAAGGTACCTCGGTAATTTGCTTTGCACAAGTGGACGCTTTGTCCACCAATAATTTCGGCCACTAGGGGTGTAAATGACTGAAATGCCCTTTGACCAAATTAAAGATATGGGCATTTCCTATGGTTAACAAGGTCTTTTCCCATTTCCAATCAAAATTCACTTTCTTGAACACTTTGGGGCCAACCGCGAAATACACTTGCTCCGAATGAGGCGACGTCCAAAACATTGTTATTGGAATCCTTGAAAGTCCGACGTGAAATTTCAAATCCAATTCATGGTCAATATCGATCAATTGTAACTTCGATATGGACACGATCGTTAGAAAATGATTTAAGAACGTTCAAACCCATACATGGTCAAACGGAATCACCCGTGATCCAATTATAAGGTATCAACAAATCGTCCTTTGACCGCGCTAGGATTGGCCTATAATGGTCTAAAATATTTCCTTGACAATCCTTATGGCCAAAGAGTCAATCTAGGGTCAAGTTATTAGGTCTACGTACTCGATTTTCTTTGCTAGTTATTCTCCATTGGTTAGTCTTCTTAAGAATTGTCAAATCCGAGTGAGATTTAATCGAAATGCATCGATGAGATATTTCATTCATTCATTCACGGCTTCGAAAGTAGGTCGAAATTTAGGATGGCACACCCATTTAATTAAAAACTAACAGCCTTTTGTTTTCCATAAATGCAACTTTCATAGAAATCTAACTCAACTTTTTGCAAACCCGGAAGTAACTTTCTTGAGTGTAATTGCTTTACACCATTTTCACCAATATGTCTTATATGATAATGTTAAAGAGTAGATAAATTACTTGTAGCTACTGTAGTGGCAACCATATCACCGATATTGTCTCCTTGAAGAAGATAAAGTGTACTTGTATGCTTTTCCTTTGCTATTACTCTTGCCCCCTAAGATTATCTCGCCACTCTCCGCATCCGAAGGTTGTTACCATGCCTTCTTGGTCAAGTTTACTAGTTGAAATTAGATTTTTCTTCAGCTCGGGAATATGTCCGGTTTCACACAAAAGTAGACATCTTCGACCCGAGATATTCACAATACTGTTCCTTTTCCTATAATTGGACACATGTGACCGTTTCCCACAACCACTTGTCCAAAATCTCCACTGGCATAATCAGCAAATATATCTTTTTGCGAGATACAATGAAAAGAAGCACCCGAGTCAAAAACCCACTTATCTATTGTCAAGTTAAACCCCGTAGATAAACACAAATTCTCTAACAAAGGTTCATCGCTTACCACATCGGCTCTTGATTCTCTTCTCGTTGCTTCTTTTTATAGGTTTCACATTGAATCTAAGATGTCTCGCTTGATACAAAATCATCACTTATCTTTTTCAACCTCTCTCTTCCCCCTTGATTGTGACCTACCACCCCGCTAACTTTTCCTCCGCTTTTACTTCTCCCACGGTTCTCCATTGCTAATACCGTTGAAGATTCACATGCCGAGGATTTATCTCCACTTGAGACTTTCCTTCGCATCTCTTCATCCATGGTAATCGCTCACAAGATCATTCGGAGTCAAATCATCCTTCATGGTGCTAGAAATTCCCGCACTTGCGAGTGTTATAGCTTTTTGGAAGAGAACATATAAACAATAAAGCTTGAAGCTTCATATCTAGATTTATGTCTACGGATTCTAACCGACATGTGATCTTCGTAAAACGGTAATATGCTCTGCAATAGAGCATCCGTAAGGTAATTTTATATTAACCAATTTCTTTAGCAAAAATATCGATTTGATGTGGACGGCCTCTCATAAATATTCGTTAGAATATCTATGGCTTCTTTTGCGATTTTCGCTTTCGCAATGTGATACCCTGTCTTTTTCGTCGGCCCTAGGCGAATTGCATTTAACGCCTTTCAATCAAGAATTTTCCATCCCGATTCTGGTCGGATCCACTTCCGCGATTTTGGGTTTCCAAACCTCAAGTGGTGCATAGAGATCTTTCTAATAAAAATTGCCCTCTATTTGGTGTTTCCACCATCGGAAACCCGCGCTCATCAATCTTATCGATTCGATTTTATCTTCTCGCCGTACTATTCGCTTTCAATATAACGTCACCAAAAAACCCTCGATATTTTCAATTAGCTAATGCGGGTTACGATACCGGTTGTTAGGAATCGCACACCGATTCCAGAAAAATAATCCTAGCAAACAATCTACACTAACAAAATATACTAATAAAAGAACAGAATTAGAAAAACACACCAGAGAATTTGTTATCAAAGTTCACCCAAACTTGGGCTATGTCTCCACGCAAAAGCACTACGAGAATCCAACGGTTTTTGAGAAAAGTAGGAATGCAACCGATGATTTTCTCACAAGATTAGGGCAAAAAAAAAATCGAGAACACTCACGAATACCGTCACGGCCTCTCTTTTTCTTTGTCTCTCTATTCGTAACTTTGCGTTTCTCTCTCTCTCTCTCTCTCTTTTGCTTTTATGTCGGCTACTACCTTTTCATCGTTAATATAATAGGTATAACTTTTTACCTAAGAGGCAAAAAAGGAAAAAAGACAAAAAAGCCTTTAATGAAATATTTTGGCTTCACACGTTAATATTTTTTGCAATGTCTCTTTTCACATTGACAAGACAACCAACTCCATTGACACCTTCAACACCACCTGGTTGTCCGACGGCTTCTTCACTTGGTGACTCCTACGTTGACACTCCAATCATTGATTTTTCGCTTTCACCGATTCGGTGAAAGCCATTGTGGCCGATTGTCCGACGACTTCTTCACTTGGTGACTCCTTCGTTGACACTCCAATCATTGATTTTTTGCTTTCACCGGATTCGGTGAAAGCCATTGTGGCCAATCGTCGACTATGGCTGATGTAGGAGCATCCAACACTTGGGGACAATCATTAAGCTCCAATCTTGTTTGTTCAAGCTAGAACCGATTTCTACAACTTGCTTCGGTAGTGTGAAGTAACAGACAAGAAGGTTAGCAACATGTCGACTAAGGAGTTACCAAATGTTGACCTAGCCCATTAAGTTTGATTTCTCCAAAACAATTGTTGATTCCATTTCGGATAAACAACATGGGGGACTAATTTAGACTATTTCCGTGGTTATTTGGAGATTTCATCATTATCTCGATTGATCTAGCCGGGTGGACGAGATTTCTAAAAAGTATAAGTGCAAATCTCCACGTCTTTATTGTTTTCTAGTTTCTAGCTGTCATTTAATGTTGTTCTAATTAGTAGAAGTTTAATTACCTTCTCGTTCCCGAGTGGTCTAGTTCTCGTGTCCCTTATAAGTTTTCTATTTCCTTTGTCCGAGTCCTCTATATAATGAGGAAAGTTATCCATTGTGAGGCGGACTTGATTGAATAAATGAGGGAGTTGAATTATAAACCCTTCGGCATTTTTATCCTTGGAGAGTGTATTACTTCTTGGTGGTGAGCCCAAAGCCCTTTACCCTCGATCGGTGGCGTAGCTTATATACCGTGGTGGTGAGCTTCTATCCAATCTTGATTTTTATCCTTAGCTGGTGTTATCTTTAGACCTTGGTAGTGATTGTACTATCGTTTCGTTACGTATCATCAGCTGGTGATTCGTCCTTTATACCTCGTTATATAACATATTCCATCGGTTACTTACTATTTTTACACACTCCTACATGTACTTATCACTAACAACCCCATACACATCGATCCATACTAGCCGATTACAATTCATAACCCGTAGAAACCCTTTTCGACGGAATCATTCGCCCACACATGCATCAATGGCCGAGTGCGGCCAAAAGCCCAAGGAAAAGGAAGGTAAATAGACAAAAAAAAAAAAGAGATAGAGGAAGAAACGGTGAAGAAGAAGAAAAACATAAGGTGTAGAAGAAAGAGCCTTCGCCCTCCTATTTAATAGGGCTATTATAGAAGCAGACTTTGTTCCTTCACAGTAAGGCCAATTTGGACACGTGGCGAGCGCTAAATGAAGTGTGTTCTCGCGTACATGGCAACATTAGCCCACCCCATTTGTTTTTGTGCGAATGGGGAGTGCAAGCGATGCATCAAAGCGAGGCGGAGATCATTATCAAGCCCATGACGAGGAATGACCCGGTCGGGATCATGAAATGGGGTCCATGGTTACGATACGGTGGAAGGACAGTCCTGCTGTTTTGGATGGCCATTGGGGTGCTCAAGAAAATCTCGCTCTCTTTGGCTTGTTTGCTTGAGTGAAATTGGTCGCTCTATTTACATCTATGACTTTGCAACTATTCAGGCTTGATCTCAATCCTCCCTTTCGTATATTTTATTTTGTGTTTGTTACATGTATACTTCTCGACATGTTTAATCTAACATAGCTTGTGCAACTCAAGAAATTAGTCAAGATGGTTAAATTCAACGCCAAACGTTATGACGGCGTGTAAGTTCAGCTGTAAGATACCTTTATTTGGGCCATTTGTACGGGCCTTTTTATCTCGGTAATCATGCAATTGCCGCTGGACAAGAGATCGGGATGGGTTAGCTTTCACGATGAGAAATTGGGAATATCTGCACAATCTCTAATCATATGTTTGAATTTTCGGGACGCGCGACTTTGAAATCGGGATTGCACTTACGCCTCGTTTTTATTCTTTCAAAACTTAGGCCTCGTTTAGCCGTAAGACATTGTAATAATCAATGTAACGAATAGGATACCATTCTTAGTGGACCAAAGTTAGAGAGATTGGATTGACACATGTTGCCAATAATTTCTCACCCGATTTGGATATCGTACAAAGGCTCAAATCGATGTTGTGCTCTAGTGCCACACTCCAAAACTCTCAACGTGCGGGCAACTTAACTTAATTCCTTTGGAAATGCTTTTATCGGGAAAATTATCAAAAAAGTCCTAAACTTATTGCGGTTTTGCCAATTCGGTTCTAAACCTTTTAATTTTACCAATTCGGTCCTAAACCTTTTGTATTTGTGCCAATTCAATCATAAACCTCTTTTTTGTATCGATTCGATTCTAAACCCTTTTTTATGCCGATTCGGTCCCTCCAATCAATTTTGGTAGGCCAACGCCGACGTGGATACCGGTCGGTGCTAACCTAAATAATTTTTAATATTATTTTAATATTTTTAAAATTATTTTTTATTTCGTTTTTTCCTTTTATTTTTCTTTCCTTTTTATTTCTATTCCTTTCTTCTTCCTCCTCTATTTTTTCATTTTTTTTGGCAAAACTCTTCCTCCATTTGCGGTAAACTTGTTTACTGCAGAGCTTAAGAACGTGGAGGAAGACGACGGTGTTACCACTACACCCCACAACCAACCTGGCCCCTTCAATAGCCTCATTGATCGGCGATGACAACCCAATTCCTCCAAGTCTTTCTCCCTCACCTGTAAATCCTTCCTTTCCATGGCTAAACACGACGGAGATGATGAATGCGGAGGTGGCGGTCATCGCCCAAATCTAGGCCAGGCGAGGCTCGCATCCACCGGTGGCCGGCGGGGGCAAGAGAGAGAGTGATCCCATGAAATGAAGGAGCAACAACGAGGGATCAAAGGGAGGAGGTCGGAGAGGGGGCCAAGGGACTGCGGTTGCGGGACTCGGCGAAGAGGAAGGATTTATGGTCCAAATCTAGGCAATCACCGCGGCCGCCTCGTCCTAAGATTCGTCGGGTTCAGCCTTGGAGAAGAAGGAATTGCGGACGAGGAAGAAGGACTTGCGGGCAATTGGGTTGTCATTGCCGATCGGTGAGGCTATTGAAGGGGTCGAGTTGGTTGTGGGGTGCGGCGGTAGCGGCTGATGGCCTCGATCTTCCTCCACATTTTTTAGCTATGGAGCAAACAAGTTTATCGTAAAACCGAGGAAGACTTTGACCAACAAAATTTTAAAAAACGGAGGAAGAAGAAAGGAACAGAAAAAAGGACGAGAAAAAGAAAAGGCAAAAAGGAAAATATAAAATAATTTGAAAATTTTATTAGAATAATATTAAAAATTATCCATGTCGGTGCCAATCGGACCCACGTCGGCATCGATAGACCAAAATTGGCCGGAGAGACCGAATTGACATAAATGTAAAAAGGTTTAGGATTGCATCGGCACAAAAAAATATTTAAGACCGAATCGACACAAATACAAAAAGTTTATGATCGAATTAGCAAAATTCCAATAAGTTGGACTTTTTTGACAATTTTCCTTATATATCCTACAAAGCGTCAAATTGATGTTGTGGTCTAGTTCGACACTCCAAAACTCTCGACGTGTGGGCAACTTAACTTAATTCCTTTGGAAATGCTTTCATTTGCCCCTCTTTTGGTCTATCTATGTTCGAGGAAATTCATACGCTCCCCTATCAACTTCGATTATAATCTTTCGTGCCTCCTTGCCAAATTCGGGATATTCTCGCTGCACGGATCTCGTTTCGGAGGGTGAAGTAAGACTAAGCTCATGAGCTTATTATCCTAGGTTGGAACAAGTTGATAGGATCCCCTTTTTAACATCCCAAGGCCATTCCCGCGTGGCGATATGGAAGCGAACAAGGGAAAGAGGTTGGCCAAAGTGAAGCTAGAAATGAAATGAAAGGTTAAGTAATTGTGTAGGCTTTAGGCAAATAGCATCATATATAATATCACTGCTGCATTTAGGAGTGATCTTTCCCGTTGTTTCGAAGAGGAAGTTCTTTATGCTTTTAGTTTCTCACAATGCTCTTTCGACACCTCCGGATATCTCGGTGACAATACTTATTACGACAATTTATATCAATAGAGCAAATAATTACACCAAAAATAAAAAGTAAAAAGGCTTTGCAAAACGATCTGTTCTATAAAATAATCGATACATCTTGATTCCTCACCTCAATTAGTAGTATCTTTGGAGTCCAGTTCTTTCCCATTCTTCAAGTGAAAGAGAAAATGTAGAGACTACCATTAAAGTAGCCCAAGGAAGACTTATTACATCCATTGAAATCATTACGTCCACTGTCAACATAAAGAACTTTTTCACGTTTATCATTGGACTTATTGGACTCCAAAACATAAAATTATTGTTGCGCGGAACCAAGCGAACAAATAATAAAATAGACAGAACAAGAAAATAAATCGAACACTAGATGTACGTCGTTCGGTCGAAGAGACTTACGTCCACAAGGAGAGCATCAACGAATTCCACTATAGAACGAGCGATACAAGGAGATTACAAACCACACTCGAGTTACTCAAACACTCTCGGTGTTTTCCAAACCCCAATTACATCTAAGAACGCACATAGTGTTTAGTCTCCAATTCCTAACGAAATAATATCTCAATTTCGCAAAGTAATTACTAACACTCGGTCTCTTGGATGCAATTTTGCGAACACCATAAAGCTTCACGGAAAAATCCTCTGCACACATCAACTCACTCACATGAAAGACCCTCCATCCAAAGATATATAGTTTGCCAACAATAAATATCCAGAGACCAACTCCAACACGGAAAGGAAACCATGTACAACTAATATTCAGTCAACCGGTCAATATCCAAGAATCTGTCTTTCCTTTTGTGCTGTTCGTGGACCAACTTAAGCAAGATTTAATTTCCGCTTTTTTTTCTTTCTTGTTATTATCATGAAGCACAGTCCAACATCAAAATCGTATCCTCTTGCGAAAGATATCCATAGCATGCATATTCTATTATTACTCGATTTCGAACGTCCGTAACATATTTGATTCGGAATATTCACGGTTTCGCTTTGGGCTCAAAACTCGAGATATATTCTAACAATCTCCACCTTAGCTCAATGTTTGAGCCATGTCACAATTGCTTCGCTAGAATCCAAATTTCGCTACTATTCTCCTATAGCCCCACGGGCTTAACCGCCACGACACCATCCAAGTCAAAGCCGCACTTGAACTTCGTCGTAACCGTAGACCTCATCGAATACCAACTCCACATGTACTTTTAACTGCTCCACAAGAACTTTCGATACAAGCTTCTTAACCACGGATAAAGCAAAACCTTCATTGCATCTATATTTGTCGAAGATTGAATACGTACCTTGTCAATATCGCAGCATTACAGCGGTCGTTGGCTCTATAGGCTCCACCTCGCTACAAGCACTATCTCGTGTGTCGATTACTTCATTAGTATCCGCTATCTCGGGAGTTTCGGTTGCAACTCCACCTCAAGCTGAACACCGTTTAAATCCGCATGAACACTGCCACAATCACTCCTAGTTTGAAGTATCGAAGACTCGTCAAATATAACTTTTCTGCTGCGAACAGGTGAATTTATATTCGGGCACCACAAATGATAACCTCACTCACCTCGTGTATAGCCATGGAATATGCACCTTATCCTCACATCAAGCTTACCATCACTTACTCGATAATAACACGGGCAATCAAACATTCTAAAAGTAGAATAATCAGCAACGTTATCGGACCACACTTCTTCGGGAGTCCGATATCCGATTGCGATCGATGGAGATCTATTCATCGGGTAGCTCGTCATACTAAGCGCATCCGCTAGAATTCTTCTAGCCATACCAAGACTAGAGATTATTGTACGGGCTGTCTCTAGTAATGTTCTCGCTCATCAATTCTCGCAAACCGTTGTGGTCTACTAACACGCGGTGTTTCACTATGCCCTTTGTCATACAAAATTTATTTACCAGCTTCAAGCGGGACTCCATGCTACTTGTCGGTAGGCACATGCATGATCAACTTACCGGTCTCCGTTTTGATCAAAGCTCTCGACCGCGTATTTCTAACAACCGCATCAAATTTGTGCATGGGCACGACACCCAAGTCTTCCTTGAGTAGTCGCTAGACTCTCGAACAGATCGCCGACGTCTCTAGAGCGAAACCTATCATTATCTCACCTTGAAGTTCATACAGGCGACCATGCTTGATTCCTTTCATCATTACCAGGGTACCTCGAACGATTTTCAGAACTCCATCTTGTGAAGAATACCTACATCCAACCGAATCTAGAGCACCCAAGGAAATTAAGTTCTTTTTCAATTCGGGCACGTGTCTTACTTTAGTCAATGTCCTCACAATACCATCATGCATGTTGATTTTAACATCACCAACACCCACAACATCGCATCCGGTGTTGTTCCCCAACCGCACTTTACTACTATCTCGTGCATTGATAAGTAGCAAACCGGTTCTTATTTGGTGTAGCATGAAAAGAACAACCGGAATCCATAATCCATCCATCAAATGACGAATCGAGAATGACAAACAAGACAACATCAATATTAACCAAGCTACCATCAGCTATAGTTGCAACATCATCCACGATTCAATTCTAATTCCATTGTCATTCTCATTTTTCAGCTTAAGGCAATTCCTTTTAAGATGCCCTCTCTTGCCACAATTCCAACAGACAAAGACCACGAGTCCTAGGATCGATCGCGTCTATTCGAGTTCATACTACTTCTACTATTACGAGTATCGGTTCTTCTTCTTTTTTCACTTACTAAAGTAGTAGATACGTATTCGTCGATTCTCTTCTACGGATGTCCTCACTTAAAATCAAATCTCCAATACCAACAAACGTCAAACTTGTTGACCCGGAGGAATTACTAACAGCGATAGATGTAGTATTCCAACTATCGGGCAATGAGGATAATAGAATCAAAATACATACCTTATCTTCAAAGACAATATCAATCGAACTCAATTGGCTAACGATCACATTGAATTCATTGATATGATTAGCAACAGACGCACCTTCGCTCATCTTCCAATTAAACAGGCGTCGCATTAAATAGTCTTTGTTGATCGCATAGGGCTTCTCGTACATATTCGACAGGGCTTTCATCAAACCCGCATTGGTTTTCTCTTTGACGATATTAAACGCGACATTACGAGCCAACGTCACCGAATAACACCCGGTATCGTCTATCCAAAGAATTCCCAATCGCCTTGCTTCATCGTATCTGGTTTCTCCCCAAACGAGAGGCAAGTGCGGCTTTATCCGATAAAGATAGTCTTCAATCTGCATCTTCCAAAAACCAAAGTCCTTCCCCTCAAATTTGTTGATTTTCACTTTTACTTCTTTTGTCGCCATCGATTCGCTTCAACTCGAAAAGCCTAGCTCGATACCAATTGTTGCGCGAAACCAAGCGATCGAACAATAAAATAGACAAAACAAGAAAATAAATTGAACACCGGATGTACGTGGTTCGGTCATAGAGACCTACGTCCACGGGGAGAGCGATAATGAATTCCACTATAGAATGAGCGATACACGGAAATTACAAATCACACTCGAGTCACTCAAACACTTTCGGTGTTTCCCAAGCCCCAATTACATCTAAGAACGTATACGAGTGTTTAGCCTCCAATTCCTAACTAAATAATCTCTCAATTTCGCAAAGTAATTACTAACACTCGGTCTCTTGGATGCAATTTTGCGAACACTATCAAGCTTCACGGAAAAATCCTCTGCATACATTAACTCACTCACATGAAAGACCCTCCATCCGAATATATATAGTTTGCCAACAATAAATATCCAGAGACAGTAATTAGAATGATGAACTAATGAGCAATCGGTATTGGTTTTGGGTTTGGTAGAATCGATTCACGTGAAAGTTGGTCCGGATTGAACCCGCGAAGCCCCCATAGACTCAAACCTTCTTCCCCACTATAAAAGGCCTCAATTTTTTCTCTCTTTCTCTCTCTTCATGTTTTGGTGGACAACTTCTCTCAAGCTCTCTCAACTCTCTCTCTCTCGGTCACCTCTCGCTTGCGCCCTCTCCTTTGCACGACAACTTCCCAAGCTCGGTGTTAGCGGTCCCTCGAGCTCGAGCCTCAACGATAGCCCTCTATTGGATATTTCAATATGTTTTGAAATATTAAAAGCTATTATTATTTGTAACTTGTTCTTACCGTCATCAATTCGTAATATTCTATGTCTTCCATTAATATATAACACGGTTCCATAATGGTTTTGTAATGGTCATATAATGATTTTCTAACGACTTTATAACGACCGTGTAACGGCTTTGTAACATCTGATTTATTTCTTCATAAGCTCTCTATTATTTTATAACAAATTTATAATGGCTTCTCAATGGCTCTATTTTGTTTGAATATATATTGAACTTCAAGAGACAATCTTGGTGATATTCACGGAATTACTACGAGAATTTCCTTTCATTCTTTTACTTTTCATTGCTAGATTATACACATAATGTTGTTCTTGTTCCTTCTAATGTTTAGTGCGGAGTATAAAAGAATGTCTCGTTGTATCTTGAGAGAATAGCCACTAGAAGTCTTACGCACCGAGTTTCGTATTCTGAAGGGGCGAAATTATCCATAAGAATAGTGCTTGCAAGCCTCGGATATTTGATCTTTCTTTTCTCATCTTTTGCAACATATTTCTTACAATTATAATTTTTCATATTATCTAATATTTTTCCAAAAATCTTAAGGATAATTGCCTTATGGATTCTCAACCTAGGATTGACGCTGCGATCGTAAAGAACCTTCCTTAATCCTATTGCTCTAATACCAACTCAAATAACATGCCTTTCCTTAATCCTTCATTAGAGCTCGACGTCCCAGGGTGTCGTTCGACGCTAATTAAGATCTGTGATTTAATCTTATATTATATAGTATTAGAGGGCGCATGTGGAAGCTTAATAAACTAAAACCAAATAATGACCATACAAAATAGACAAGTGCATGCATAAACAAAAACGATAGGCATGCCTAAAAGGTATGGCCTTGTGGGGTTCACTACCCGTATCACACATAAATCGCACACTTTTTATTTGTATTAGATAATTGTTTATTACGTTATCTTTCCATAAAACTAAACCACAGAACACACAAGTGAGGAATACAAAGGGGAAAACTACTCCGAGTACGATCCGCCATCCCTATCGGCATGCTTCAAAGCCAAATTCATTTACTCCATAGCCACCGAAGTTGGAAATCTAGGCATGTAAAAAGGGTTTAACGACGAGGGGTGAACCGAAGCTCGCTAAGTACAACATCTAATAAAGCAACTAAATTGTCTAATAATTCATTCAATTCAGCAAAGACTCACAAGAAATGGAGGTCAAGAATCACAATGGTGTAAACTTCATAGCACCCGCAATAGGACATGCTTAGTCAAATAGCACCTTGAGCCTACAATCAAGCCATCTCGAATCGCATCATTTCGAATACCACCGCCACGGACAACTTACAATTCTCGAGTATTAGAGATCGTCATGCTATCGCCAAGCATCAAAGTTCACGATTCCCTCATAGAACCCTCATCCAAACCGCCTTCTTCACACACCCTCCCATGTCCGATTCACTTTGTTACGGAAGCAATTTTGACGATCGGACCTCCAATTTGAACTACCCATGGTTAAGAGTTCGTAATTGGACCAATAGCATCACTAGATAAGCTACGCATTCCTTGGATCCTTCTCTATGGCCCATGGCCGTATCCATATATAGATTTCTCTCCAAAATTCTACTCACTCGGTGCGTTCAAGGCATTTAGACTATGAATTCTAGCTACCCATGACCCGAGGAAGCTTACCTAAGCGATGGATCGTTCGAACAAATGCGATTTCCCTTCCATGCGAACCGAATTCCCACGCATCATACCCATTTTCAAGGCAACGTCTAATGCTAAAACGAACAATCATCCAATAGATTAATCATTAGGATAGAAGTAGTACTTGCTGGGGATTTATTCTCGAAGAAAACGGAGCTTGAATCACCCAACAAACGGGCCCGAACCGCCCTACCTAGCTTCGGCCGCCGCGCTATGAGAGAGGCGAAAGAGAGAGCACAAGGTTGATGGCAGGCTGAGCTTGGCTTGAAATCTCAAGGATCCATTGTCAACAAGTTGTGGCACCATGGCGTCGCAGGCCAAAGATGAGAGAGAGAGAGAGAGAGAGAGAGAGAGAGAGAGGAGGGGGATCGTGCGAGAGAAGGCAATGGAAAGAGAGAGAGCTTGGTGGGGGCATTACCCACAAAGAGTAGAGGGGAAAAAAATGAGGAGGGAGAGAGAAGATGAGGGTTTTTATAGGGGCTAGGTCGATGAGGGATTTTAGAGGCGGTAGGGGCTTTGCGGGTTTAATCCACGAGACCAAACTTAGCGTCGATCGTTTTTTCGGAACCAAAGCGATTATCCAAACACTAAATGTCCCCTTAGTTCAAGTCTTTACAGCGGCCCACACCAAAGTTTCACCCGTGGTTTATCGTAGAGCCGGCAATATGGGTCATGTACCCATTTTCTAACTCAGATTTAAGAGGCCTAACTTTAAATGGGTAACTCATTTTCCGGCAAAGTGGGCTAAAATGGGTTGAGAAAATTGAAGGCTCCAATAACATGTCAAATATGGGTCACTTTTACTTCGTCCCCATTTGCATCTTCTTTAGCTTCATCAAGACTAAGAGCAACAACCATAGAGGAAGAATTGGTTACGTGAGCCGGGACTTCAATAAGCGGCTTCACTTCGTCTTCATTTCTTTTATCTATTACGAATCTTCGACGGTTTGATTCCAAGGTGCGTGTGTTTGATTCTAAGGGTTTCGATGAGGGCATGATTCTAAGGGTTTCGATGAGGGCATGGGTTTCAATTGAGCTCGCGCCTCTAAAATTGATTTTGGGTGTTTCTTGATCGCATACTCGTAGGGGTTTGCTTTCGAGATGTCGGACCCACTGGATCCATTTGCGATGCCTTGTGAGTAGTGCAATTCTTACGATTTTTAAGTTTTTCTTCAATGTGTTTTGGTTCTATTTTGTGGGGATTACTAAGAGGGTTAGGAATGGTGTGTGCCTTGTGTCTTCTTATGGATACATTTATGTATCTACTGACCGAATCTTGATGTGTATACAAAAATGTCTTCCCTTTTTGGCTGAAAGCAATCCCCTTTCTGCGAGATGGTGTGTTTATCCCATTGCGATTATTTAATCAATGGCCCTTTTTTTACTCTAATTCAAATTCACTTGTACCTAATGCTTGATGAAGGGCGGACTACGGTCAAATTTCAGAAAGTGAAACTGTGTTCAATCGTATTAGCAAATCCAAGCTCTAACTCATTTACAATTGTTTGCAAGTGATAGATGTCTTGTTTCATTTATTGCATATCTATTTTAAATACCTTGTGGTTATACTTGTCCCTGGTATTTGTTTACCGTGTTCCATAAGCTGTTTATGTAGTAATACTGTCGTTGTAGAAAAATCCAACTGGACATGAGCAACCAAGTTGGCACATAAAAAAGAGGTTCCACCAACTTAGATGATTACAATGCTACAAAGTCTCTTTTTCCCACGAAAATATCCAGCTAGCTTTCTCTTTGTGCATTACAATAGTGCTTTGTTCTAATTCACTTCTTCTCTAACTAATTAGTTGACATGTCAAGATCTAATGAGGATCAAGAAGAATATTCAACTACGAGAACAATCAAAGAGAAGTAGAATTGCATCCTTAGCTCATGGGGACAAGGAAAATAACTCTACTTGTTCTAAACGATCAAAAAGATGCACTTCGGTTGTATGTCGACTTTGAAAGATTCATAGATGAGGATGGAAAGGAAAAGGCCAAGTGTAAGTGTGACATTCTGAATTCCGACCCCATTTCGAAGTTATGAAAGAAATGAGTATCGATGTATTCCAAGAACCTCACTCGGAATTGATCACTCTTGAGATAACCGACCAAAGGGGAATGGCTAAATAGGATAGTGCGCAGACCATAAAGGACTCGACCGCGGACTGGTATCCCGACCATAAGGGTCGCCGAGGGTACATTCTCGGGGTCATTGCGGGCCGATCCAGGGTTGACGTCGGAACTATTTGCTAGCGTCGTGCAATTGGTTCGCGGGTGATACCGCTACGCCATAGCACGATTTGCGAATACCCCGAACCGATTCCTCACAATCGCGTCCTGTCAAGACCGACCGTTTCCCTCGCGATTACATGACAACCAGGGGTCGCCGTGGTCCGAATTCTTAAAACGTGGTAACCAAAATCACGGGTCGATACGCGTAGCTCCCGAAAGCCGCCCGTCGGTTCGAGGTGCACCGAAAATGCGATCGGCCGATTTTGAGTGCGAAGCGGACTTCGAAATTGGCGGCCGGTATTCGAGAATTCCAATACAAATAAACTTGGATGTTGCCATGCAAATGTTATTAAGGATATTTGGAAGCCATATAAGTTGGAAAAATGAGGATCGAATTTGTGGAACAAAAAAAATCCATTCCGGTCCCGTTATTCGTTCGGCCCTTGAGCGACCGCGAAGGAATTTTGGTCAACCCTTGTACCGCACCCATCAGCCCCTAAATCCCCATGTGGATATTGGAGGGACATGACACTTGAAGGGATCAAGTCCCCATGCAAGTCTAACCCCAAAAACCCCACCACCTACTCTATTATTCTTGTCCTACACCAACCCCACTATCTCCCACCCATCAAGTCACTCACTCAATCACTCAAACTCACCCTCTCCCTCTCTTACTCTTGGCTGATCACTCACTCTCTCTCTCACTCCCTCATTTCTTCATTTTGAGCTCAACTCTCTCCCAAGAACTCTCTCTTTTCCTCTCTTGGCCGAGCACCCCTTCGGCCTCCTCACACCGCCGGTCCAAGGAGGAGCTCCACCACGCCACCGCCACTTCATCTTCCTTTCTTGGCTGTGAGTTGTTGCCGCCGCCGTACCGTCCGTTTTTCTCTCTCTCGGCGCCGAACAAACCCTAGGGTTTCACCGCCGGTTTTGCTCATCCAACTTCGAGGTAAGAGCTCAAGCTTCTCAAAGGATTCTAGGGTGTTTAAAGGAGGTTCATGGCTGTGTGTGATGAGGTTTTCTTGGACTAAAAGTTGGTGCTTTGTGTTTGAAACCGGTGGACACCCTTTTAGGTCGAATCTGATCGTGCGCGAAGGAAACGCTTTCGCCGGGTTTTTCTTCATCAAAAAGCAAGAGTAAGTGTTTCCTAACCCTTCCTAGAGCCCTAGGTTACTAAGAGACACTTGGGTTTGGCTAGATGGTGCGCTAAATGCTTGGGATAGTGAGAAATGCTAGAGAGGACCAATCTGGAAATTTCTGTGCGATTGGTATCAATGCTGGTCCTGGGATGTTTATGTGATCATATGGGTGGAAATGAGTGACTTGATGTGTGGATAGCACGTGGTTTAAGAGTGGACCATGGTTGGGGGCGATCGGGACCTAAAATAACTCAATTGGAGCATTTGTGCACTAAAATGGTTAGTGGGTGCTAAATGTTGTAATTCGATGTGGGGCACTTGAAAGGTGTTTTAGAATGACTTTTACATGCCTTGGCATATGTGAAGCCTCTTGGGATTAAGTGTGTGGCTTTGTAAGAGAAAACGTTGAATTCGCTCGATTGGGACCGTTGGTATCAAAAGTAATAATTCTGAATTGGGGGTGCTTTAAATGCATTTTATGTGATATTGTGATGTCTTGGCTAGTGTGAGACCCCTTGTAATTGCATGATTGGCCTTGTGAGGCGATATGTGGCAATTGGCCCGATTCGAGCTCGTGATGGTATTGACTTGCTAAATAGCCCAAGCAATTGTGGAATTGCAATATTGTGATATTAGGGCATGAGGCCCTTTGTGTATGACCTATACATGAGATTATAAAGTCGTGTTCAATTGAGGCGTCCGAGGCCGTATAGTATGCCGTGTTCACCCAAGAGTCCGAGACTTTATCCGGTCGTGTTCCTAAGTGTCCGAGACCGTTAAATAAATGGGGCGTATTCCTAAATGTCTGAGACCCCGGTGTGCACACAAAAATATACGTATTTATACGTACAATGCCGTGTTCCTAAGAGTCCGAGGCTTGTACTTGATATATGAGATTATGATACTAAATCATGGAAGTGGTATGTGAGCCATATGGTACGAGGATCGCCTTGTTTTGTTTCGGGAGGTACTAAGACCTTAGGATAGGTTAGGCCTCGCTTCTTGAGATGTCGATCTCACCCCTCTCGGGACTAACATTTTCGGACCCTCGACCACGATCGCCGCGATGCCGCTACTTTTTGGACTACCGACTCGGTTTGAGCCCGTGATTACCGAGTATAGAGTGGGACCGAGATCGGACGTATTATCGGAGGGTTAGCACCTTGTGGATCGACGACGCGAGGGATACTTGACCCCCGATTCCTTCCTCTCTTGGACTTATAAGGATAGGGATTATTTATCCGGACCTTTGAGGGAGGAGGTGATTCCCGAGCACGTCTTGGATGCCGCCGGACCTAGACTCCCGATAGCTTCACCTTCGAGACTCCCCGTCCTTGGACTCGTAGTTGGACCGACCCCCGAGCCGAGGTCTCCCATACCCGGACTCCCCGCTCTGGATGGAGGGATCTTGGAACTTGATGAGCCCGATGATGGACCCCCGATGCTTCCCGAGCCTGTCCCGAACGTAGTTCACGTCGTGGATCCAAAGCACATGACCGGGAGATGGAGGAACCCGAAGAGGAGTCCGAACCCGGAAGAAGAGTTGATACCGGGGGAGGCGTCGATCTAGAGGAGGACTTGGAAGAGGTGCCGGAGGAAGAGCCATGGGAGGAGCCCGAGCGGGCGTTTAGTGGAGCCATCGTGACGAGTTTCTCCCGAGTACGCTCCCCTGCCGAGTTTACTTCGATGATGACGCCCGACCCTTAGGTGTGTAGAGGTCCTTATCCCCTTTTGGACCCTCGTGTGTCGACGAGTGGTTATGTTTAGGGAGTTTCCTTTTGTGTCCCCGTGCCGTATCCTTGAGTGGTAGTCGTTTTATTTCCCGGTGGTCTCGTATGAACCTTGAATTTACCTGGCTATATTATATGTAATTTGGTGTTATGTTCTAAGGTCATTCTATATTCATCGTCGGGTTTGTTTTCATTGCTTCCGCTTGCATTTGCATCTCGCGTGTTTTACGTCCGTTTGCGATCCTGGTGAGTTGCGAGATTTCTTCGACAACGAGGGATGTTGCGCGCTCGGAGGATACGGGGCGTGACGGTAAGTGGTGCGAACAAACTTACATGGCTAGCCATGGGACAAAAAATTTGTTGCGTCATTTAAGTACTTGTCCCAATCGAATGGCCATTGTTGATGATTCTAAGGAACGATTTGATCAAGCCGTGTTTAGAGGCAAGCTAGCAAAGGTTATAATCAAACACAATTATACTTACTCTTTTGTAGAGCATGAGGCTACTAGAGAGTTGCTTAGTTATCTCAACTCGAATGTGAAGCACATATCAAGAAATACAGCAAGAAGTGATGTGGTAAAAGTTTATGAGAAAGAGAAGAGAAATTTGAAATCAATTGTAGTGTCACTTTCAAGAAGAATATGTTTGACTTCGATTTATGGACTTACGTTACAACCAATCATTATATGATCACACGCGCCCATTATATTGATGAGAATTGGGAATTACATGCAAAGGTTTTGTACTTCTCCTATGTGCCACCTCCAAAAAGTGGTGCCATTCTATAGGAAAAATTGCTGAATTTGTTGAGAGAGTGGGGCATTGAGAGGAAGATTTTCAATATTACACTAGATAATGCCTCATACAATGACAAGTATGGTTGGTATTTGGAAAAATACACCTTCTATGCGATCCTCTTTGTTGTGTGATGGACAGTTTTTTCATGTGCGTTGTGGTGCACATATTTTACATCTCATTGTACAAGAAGGTCTGAATGTGATTGATGGATCATTACATAATATTAGAGAATCATCAAATACGTGAGAGCTACGAGAGGGAGAAGAGCAAAATTTGCTGAATGTATATCACAAACATACTTGAAGACGGGTAAAAGGTACGGCAAGATGTGGTTACTAGATGGAACTCTACATACCTAATGCTTGAAGGTGCTTTGGTCTTCAGGCATGCACTTTCCCATTTGAAGTTGATTGATTCTAATTTTGTCACATGTCCATCACCCGAGGATTGAGTCGAGCTAGGAAAGTTGCATTCTTGTTGCAACCTTTTTATGAAATTTCTTCTCTCTTCTCTAAAGTTAGATATCCGACAAGCAAATTTATATTTTTATGGAGTATGGCAGATCCAGTTTCGTTTGATAAAGGCGACGACACCGGGGAGTAGTGAGGATGTAGCCATTAGTTCCATGGCTAAGGCAACGCTGAAGAAGTTTGAAAAATATTGGCAATGTTATAGTGTTGTCTTATCTTTTGCTTTGTTATATTAGATCCTCGCTATAAGCTACACTTTTCGAGTTTTGCTATTCGAAGTTGGAGATGGCTGATCATGTCGCATATGTATGAAGCATTCGGGAGAAGATGTATATGCTTTTTGATGAATATCCGGCCTCAACGTTGAGAGATGATTGCTCTACATCTTCAACGAGTCAAGGTAATATTTCAACCGAGAACATCATTGAGAACATTGGGGACCAGCTTGATGAGTATGACACATTAGTGAGTGAATACTTTTGCTCGCCGTCTACTACATCACAATTGGATTTGTATTTGGAGGAGAATAGGCTTGATAGAAAACAAAAATACCCGGATCTTAATGTCCTTGATTATTGGAAAGCTCATTCACATCGATATCCGGAGTTGTCTCTCATGGCACGTGATATATTAAACATTCCTATCACGACCGTTGCCTCGCAGTCGGCATTTAGCATTGGAGGACGCATTTTAAATAAATATCGGAGTTCTCTTTCGCTTGAAAATGTAGAGGCCAAGCTGTGCACCAGAGATTGGTTATTTGGAGTTCCGCCCGAAGAAGATTTTGATGACGAGTCTCTCATTGTGGACTTGCAAGACTATTTGCATTAGGTACTCTCTTTATCTCATTCTTTTGTTTTACTCACATGATTTAATGCACCGGATTGGTTAGAAGATGCAACAATGTGCTTCTTAATTTGTACAACCTCCGGTAAAATGTGCTTCTTAATCCGATATAACCTCTCGCTACAATGTGCTTGCAAGACTATTTGCATTAGGTACTCTCTCTATCTCATTCTTTTGTTTTACTCACATGATTTAATGCACCGATTGGTTAGAAGATGCAACAATGTGCTTCTTAATTTGTATAACCTCCCGGTAAAATGTGCTTCTTAATTTGATCTAACCTCTGCTACAATGTGCTCGTATTAAAGACAATTTTGTTGTTCAGGAGTGCTTTGCAGGCCAATATTATTCCTCTCCCTCACCATGCCTAGAAACGATGACGGCAATGATGGGGATCATCATTGTAGTTTGTTGATTAAAGCGTTGGTTTATCCGCTACATGCATTGATGGTAGGACTGGTAGTTCATGGGAGTTGTTCGAACCGCGCACAAGTCTATGCAATCTAGGCTTTAGGAGACTCTTTGAATGTCTCAATTCGTTTCTTATGCAGTTGTAATTTGCACTTAATATACCGATGCATGTTGATGTAAGAATTTCCTTATTTCCTATACATCACACATTCTGTTTTAGGAGTTTATTTGGTGAATGGTCCGTAGTTTTTTGTTCCAAACTATCCTCCAAATACTTAAGGTTGGATTGTATTGTGTACATTCGATTTTAGAACTTTTAGTGCACAATTTGTCTTATCGTGAGCTATTACTTTCGATATTACAGTAATTATAATGTCCCAAAATTTCGAGATAATAACATTTAGCACTTTAGATCCCATTACTACTTGAGTGAGGCGTGGGTTTTGGAAAACGGGTTAAAATATTTGTGAACTTTTTTTTTTGGACTTTATTTTTTCTCAACTCATCTATAACTCATTGAAAAAAAATGAGTTACCCGTAAGAAATTGGGCTAATTATTGAGTTCGTTATCGTATTTCAATATATAGAATTTTCCATTTCTTATTTTATTTATTAATTTTTTCTACTGTTTAATTTTTATTTAAAATTTGATGTGAAAGTATTATCTGAATAATATATAAGTTTAAAGTGGGTTAAATGGATGGGTATTGGTTTTCCTAGAATGTTAAAATTATTTTGGTAATATGGGTCGGGTATGGGTCGGGTCGGGTATCGGTTATTGATTCTGCATTAAATGGGTTCAAAATGAGTTAAATGGGTCAATATGGGTCGGATTATATTTGACCCGACCCAAACCCGACTCAACCCACCCATTTGACACCTCTAGTTTACCATTAGAACATATAATGTGTGACTAATCCAAGTATATACTTAGCTATTCCGCTTAATCATCCAATTTGCGAAAATTCTGGCCTTCACAGCTACCACTGCTTTGGAATTAAACGAAGAATTGGAGATGGCATAGAACAAGTATTGCATAATCTTGGGCGGTTGTCGTGGGGACATTAGCGAACATTCAACGCAGGCGAAAATGCTTGTCAAGAGACACGTAGAGATCAAAAGGGTCGCTCTCATCTACTATGGTAAGCTCATCGTGTTCGTCGATGTCGTTGACCCGAACTAGGTATGCAATCCTCCTCTTTCTCATGGCAAGCTTGAAGTAAACTATCTTTGGCTATCTATAGTACTGTAATTCTGTCTGATTTTTAAGGCCACATTTGAGATAACAAAGCACCTTTACAGTTGCGAATCTGTGGTTGTTCGATGAAGTTTTCGTAAGATTTTAGGGGGATGGTTCTTGTTTTGTCTCATTGAACTTGCGTACAAGTGAACGTGCAAATGAGCCCGTAACAATAGCCCGAAAGAAATTACGTTAGGTGGTTTTGGCTGTTGGAATGACCTTATTATTTTCAATTGCGTGAGATTTTATGAATCGCTTGTGCAGTTGCCTAGTTTCGAGTCTGAATTGTTATTTAACACTTACAAAGGCTGTCATCGAGTTAATCCGCTTGAGCACATATATTTTTCGAGTCTGTGAAGAGTTTTGTGGCATACGAGGGCTGACTTCAGGTGATGGAAAAATGGTTCTCATTGTGGGGGAGTAAAGCAATATTTCCTATTCTTTTATCTTGTGCCTATTTCTTTCTATATAGATAGGAAAATAAAATCAAATGCAACTTTTCATGTTGAATCTAGAAAGATAGAAGGACTTTAGGATTACATTTTGAGCTTGAAACATTTATGGCGAAGTTCTATGGGAAAATTTATATGGGCTTCTCTGGTTACGTGGCTCTTCTCTGTGAGTACAAAAGGTGGGTCTTGGCCACTGAGATTTATAGCATTGATGCCCACGTTACTTAACATTAATCACTTGATCCGTTCCTTGAAAAGTCAATACTAGTGGGGCATTGGAAGAGGGATGCTTTCTGCCACCATAACTACTATGTTGCTCTCAATATTGACTTGGATATTTTGTGCATTCTTGTTTGTGCTTTAAGGGTGTCTCTGCGCAAGCGTATTCATAAGTTGTGCAGTCCCCAGTCTTATGAAGCGCTTGACCTTCACTTTTCAAGTTTTTCTTGCGCGTATTATTTCTTTGATAGCTTAAAAAAGTCATATCCAGTGGATTTTCCCGTTGTATTAGAGGATACAGTGGCGTTCACTGAATCTCAAATTCAGATGAGAAAAAATTCGAGAATGAACAAGTGTTCACCTTTGTGGAGATGCTGTAACTTGAAAATTATCCAAATAAAATTATGGGAGAAATGACAATCTTGTTAGACCAAAAGTCAACTTAGTTGAAGCGAGATGATCTAATGACGTAATTGTTGCGGCATTTTCCAAATCCCATATTATGGCCATTGTGAGAGAATGGTTGGTAGACTCAAGTGCTACCAGACGGATATGTACAAACAAATTGTTAATCCTCCTACGTTCTAGTAGGGGAAGGAAGATAAAAATATATTTATTTTGGTGATTCGAGAACTACTCAAATTTTTGGGAAATGGAATGAAACTAACACTTTACGTGTCTATGCATTGTGATTGCCACATGGAAAATAGCCATTGCTAAGAATGAAACATTCAATGGTAGAAAGAGACACGTCCACTTGAGACGTGGTGTGACAAAGAAATTGCTTGAAAATGAAATTATGTTCATCGATTATATTATGCCAAAAATGGATTTGGCTGATCCTCTAACTATTCATCAAGAGGAATGGAACTTAAGTCAGTTGAAGAAAATCAATAGTGATAGTAACCCAAACTATGTGATTGACGATCCAATAAATTAGGTTCATATGGGTAATAAGAAGTCATTTGTTCATATAGTTATGTCCTATTAAAATTTATGTCCCTCTATGGGGAGAGTAGTGTAAGACTATAAGGAGAAAGAGGTGGCGCCAAGCTCTTAATGAATTTCATAGCCATTATTAGTGGTGTACTATGCTTGTAGAATACACTTAATGAAATCACTTATATAAGTATGGAGTGGAGCCACTCCTATGAGAATTTTTAGTGAAAATCTCTGGAGCACTTATGAATAAACCAGGCACGCGCATGGCTTATGAGCACAAAACTGCATTGAGCAACAAACCTTGTGGGAGTGTGATGTGATTGATGAAAATCATAATTCACGAAAAGGAATTCTTACTTCACATAAGTTTCAAACTTCACTAATGATTTCGTGAATTATATTTCATTCTTTCTAGGACTAGTTCATAGCCTAATAAGCACAAGTTCCAATGCATTACACTCTAGTAACCCATCATTGTATTATTCTATTTTTTTTTCTTTTCAAAACATTTTGAAATATGGGGGGATTGTTGGATATTTCAATATGTTTTGAAATATTAAAAGCTATTATTATTGTAACATACCGCCATCGATTCGTAATATTTTCTGTCCTCCATTAATATATAATGGTTCTCTAATGATTTTGCAGATTTTACAATGGTCATACAACGGTTTTCTAACGCCTTTATAACAACCGTGTAATGGCTTTGTAACGTCTGAGTTATTTCTTCACAAACACTCTATTATTTTACAACGGCTTTATAATAGTTTCTCAACAATTCTATTTTGTTTGAATATAAATTGAACTTCAAGAGACAATCTTGGTCTTATTCATAGAATTACTAAGAGAATTTCCTTTCATTCTTTTACTTTTTGTGCTGGGTTATACATATAATGTTGTTCTTGTTCCTTCTAATACTCAATGCGAAGTATAGAAGAAGGTCTATTATATCTTGGAAGGATAGTCGCTAGAAGCCTTACGCACTACGCTTCGTACTCCAAAGGGATGGAATTATCTTTAAGGACAGTGCTTGTATGCCTCGGACATTTGATCTTCCTTTTCTCATCTTTTACAATATATTTCCTACATTTTTTTTTATTTTTCATGTTATCTAATTTTTTTTCAACACCCTCGCCTTCTCATCCTTGACCAACTTGCTCCCTCACTCGCCTTCTCGTTTGTAGCTCGGCTGCAGGCAAGAAGGAAGAAGCCTGAGCTCATTTTGGCGACGATTCGACTCCCGTTTTCTCGTGCTTTGGACCAGAGGCAAGTAGAGCCTCTAACTTGCCGTCTATGTTGTCTACTTATCGCTCAATTCAGCGTGAAATGCTGATTTGGTTTTGGGTTTGGCTAAACACTCTATTGCATGCATGTTGACGATCCTTGTTTGCATGTGACTGTTGTTGCTTGAATTACTGTCTCATGGTCTTGGATTACCAGAATCTGAGAGCTGATCATCTTGCATGTTGTCGGTTTGACATGAATTGAGGTCGAGGTGAATATGGGTTTTCGACCATGAACTGTTATTGCTTGATTGTGCAATTCTGTGCTTTGCATGTTGCAATTGACGGGCTATCTGGCGTCTCGTGGTACAGGGTGATTGGTTTGCAGTGTCTGATCATCCTGCATGTAAGTCCTGTGGTCCGATTTGTTCATAGAACTGTGTAATCTGATGGCCGTGAATACGTATTGTGGACCATTTGTCTTGGCACGGTAACATGGGTCATTGATTGTGGAGTCCATCTTGATGGTAGCATGTCACGAGTAGTGGTTATCGTTGTTCATTCATGCATGGACCATAGGTCGGCGGGTCGTTGCATTAAAAGATAAAATGGACATATGAGTGTGCATGAACGAAAATTGAATGCGATACTTCAGTTCGTCTAGTAGAGCTACGTTACTTCAGTGTGTTTAGTAAAGTTGTTACGTCGGATGCGTTCTTACTATACCTCGTGGGAGCCAAAGGAAAGTCAGGATGCCGTTGGTCAGATGCCGTAGAGTGCAAAGCCCAAATTGGTTCCAAAAGTCCGGGTTGGTCCTGGAAGCGATCACAGGATAAGTCCCAAAGGTGATCGCTGGGTTGGTCCCGTGAGATGGGTTCATCCCACACGATAATAATAATGAGACAATTCTTGTGTGGTTCATATGTATTGCAGCTCTGCATTGCATTGAAGGAGTCCTGTGATGACACGGAATAGCGAGTCATGCGTATGCTCATGCGCGTGCGATTCATGAAATTGGTAAAATTCGTGTGGCATGAAAGTAGAGTCTTTGTCGGTCTTATTCTATGGTCGTTCGGAGTCATTATTGTCATGTTCGCTGAGGGTCCTTGCTTGTTGCTTTGCTTGATTGGGTGTTTGATGGATAATGTGGTCGGCTGGTTAGATGTTTTACTTGCTGAGTGTTATACTCACCCTTGTTGATTTACCACATTTCAGACTAGCCGTAGTATAACAGTAGTAGTGATGGCAGCAATGGTGGCTAGGAGTAGTGGACGACGAATGGAGGTTAGTGTGTACAGGCAAGCTTTTGGAGGAGTCACGGCTGCAGTTACCTTTTTAATGGTGTCGTAATTTCGATATGGACGACTATGATGGTAGTAGTAGCATGAACAATGAGGAGCGGAGTAGATACCCTTTTGCCTCCCAGTGATAGTTTTTGAGGATGACTAGTAATCTCTTGTATATAACTGGCTACGATATCTATATATGAGATCAAGTGTTTGTGATACATGTTGGACGATATTATTAAATGACAAGTATGGTAGTGAAACCTATAAAGGCCATAACATTTAGGCACATGTTGTCTATTGATTGGTTGTGTTATGGCCTCGTGAATGATTTGATTTCATTTGTACTCCGCATGCGCCATGTATTAAAGTATAATAGATTAAAAGAGCACGTACTTAGTGCGATGACGACCTAGGACGTCACAATGCATGTGTCATGAACCAAATATTTCTGGGCATCATAGGCAGAGGAAGTGGCCAAGATGATGGGACAAGCCTTGAAGCCTTTAAGGGCCTATGAATTTCATGGGAAAAATTACCCGAAAAGTCTTAAACTTATTGAAATTGTGTTAATTTAGTTATAGATTTTTTTTTGGCAATTAAGTCTTAAGTCTTTTGCAATTGTACCAATGTAGTCCATTTTGCAGGCCCAAGACCGATGTGAAATTTTTAAATAATATTTCAATAAATTTTTTTCCCTTATTTTCTTTTTTTTTTTCCTTTGTTCCTTTTTTTCCTTCCTACTTCTATAGTGGCCGGCGAGGGTCGCCAAAGCTCGTCGGCCACTAGGCGAGGCCGCCTCGCCCACGACTACAATGGCCTCAACCGCCATAGTGGGAGTAGGAAGGAAAAAAAGGAAAGAGAAAAAAAGAAAATAGTTAGGAAAATTTTAAAAATAATAAAATATTATTAAAAATTATTCAAGTCGTCAAATCGGCAAAGTGGGCTGAATTGACATAATTGCAAAAGGTTTAGGACCCAAATGGCTAAAAAAATTGTTTAAACCGAATTAAGATAATTACAATAAGTTTATGATTTTTTGGTAACTATCCCAACTTCATTTGTACTCCACAATATCCTTGGGGGCAATATGGGAAATCTACACTTATATTCTAGAGTATTCCTTGTAATTAAAGCGGGTCTTAGTAGATGAGAAGATGGATATCCACCGTTAGATAAGAGGAGATGTACGGCTGAAATGAAAGGAATCCATGTATAAATAGGGATCCCTTTCTCATTTTTATCACCTAGCAATCTAAACAAAACATGTAAGAATTCAGAGTTTCTCTCCACAAGGTTTTTTCTCTAAAGTTCTTCCGTAAGTGCGAGTAAGACCGATTTGGGAATGGATTTCCTAAAATCCATGGTAGGGAACGCTAGAATTAGCATGCCAATTTAGTAACCTGGAACGAAAATATCATACCATAATGGACATGTTCTTTTATGTTTTTTGGTCCTAGTGGTGCCAATACAATCATATGTGAGATTTCTTGTGTAATCAAGTTCGTAATAGGAAAATTGTCGGAAGAGAGGATTGCAGTGAGTCGATGATGGCTAATGAGAAAGCCGGAGTAGGAAGAAGTCAAAGGAATACCGAGGAATATACGTAAGTGCACATAGAAGGAGCACGAGAGGTATCCCCACCAACTCAAGAAAGGTCTAGTCGAGTGATACAAAAGTAAGCATCGATCCAGCTAGTGATGTACTAACCGAGACGCGTCAATTGCTGGTTGAAGACTATTCCAAACCCCTTTTCATAAAATTATTGAAATTCGATGTGAGGTGATAAATTTGTTAAGTTTACATAGCCTCTTCGCAGAAAATCGCATTATTGATGATTTAAAACATTTGGTCGAAAACATATTCTCATATGTAGCTCTCATTACGATTATTCAGTATCTTGGAAATTATGTAAACAAACATAAGTTATATGAAATTAATGAGCAAATGTCATATTCGCTAAAACAAAGTGGTGCTTTACAATTAAACCTCATATCGAATTTAAAAGCGCATTGTGCAGGTTTCATATTTCGAAGCCAACAAAAAACAAAACCTCATGTTTCCTTTCAGTCTATTGGGTCGAGGATGTCATTTAATTCAACAGTTGACGCTTTTTTAAACCACCAGTATACAGTTGAAATAGGACATCAAAAGAAAAGCTAATAGAACAAAGTGTCACGTCAACGCCCGGGCAGAACCATATAACTTTTAAAGGAAAAAAGGTAAAAAGATAACATTTAATCAACAAAGAATAAAGCCATGAGATTGTTCATCAAAATTATCTCAAGTTTAAGCCCGTCAACATTAGGGGTGATCGATTACGAGTCCGGTCCGATTCCCCTCAAAAACCGAGAGCCGACTAGTGGTCTCGGTTCTCAATTTTCCTGAAACGAAAACAGGACCGGTCCTATCCGGTTCCATTAGACCGGATACATGTCAAAAAAAATATGCATCATTCCTAATATAGAGTACATGAGTTTGGTTACTTTCAAAAAATAAAATAAGTGTAACTAAAAAAATTCTACATTAGAGAATAAAAAATAAAAAGTGCCACTAACTTCTCAATGTGGTAAAATTTCTTGAACACCCTTAATAAGTAAAGAGGTGGTAACTTTTTTTATAATAAAAAAAAAAAGATCCGTCCGATCCTAGGATCATAGAACCGGGAACCGGACCGCTCCCTCTAGAATCGGGAACCGGACCACCGGTCTCAATCCGATCCGAGAGGTCCCGGTTCAGGTGGTCCGATTTGCTCACCTCTAGTCAACATATATCCAGTTGGACTCACATTTACTCAAAAACTTAAGTCAATGAGTTATAAGCCAACTAAGATATATTAACCGATCAACACCAAATCGGTTCTTCGATGTGAGACTTTTTTAACACAACATATATATATATATATATATATATATATATATATATATATATATTCGAGAGACAATAAATTGCTTATTGCTTAGTTAGTCAATTGATTTAGAAGAAACAGATGATAGCACAAATCTAAAGAAAACACTAAGTTTGTAAAAACGAGTCACGGCTTGCAAACGTACAAATTTGTGCAATAATAGAGGAAATTCTCGCAATGCATTAAATGGTCAAAGGAGGTGGATTTCTGACCAAAAAAAATAAAGGAGGTAGGCTGTCCTTACATGAATAGAGTAAAGCAATATTTGCACCTAAAAAAAGCAAGAGCTGAACATATTCAAACTGAGAAATACGACTAGATAACCTAGCTCAATAACTTCTACGTCGAAATGAACAATAGATGTGTAACCTTACTTAGATCTAAAAGATAAAAGGTGATAAAATTAGCCTGATCTCTAAGATAATTACCTAAAAAATTTAAGATCTCAAACAAGCAAAATAAATCGTAATCTCGAATCTTATCACATCCTGCATTACTCGGTGTCCCTTATTGTTCGAGGCCTTCAAGTCATCAATCCGTACTATCCTAGCAAATAAATTCGTGAGCGAGCAATAGGCATGACTTTAATACACCACGAAAAAAATTACCTACTTTCAATAAAACAAAGGATTTAACTTTAGCCATATAAATCCCCGTAATGTCCATGGGCATAGGAAGGTATAATTAGAAAAAAGACCAACATAGTAGTCAACCTAAATCTAATCACGGATCTTGTGACTAGCTAGAGCTTGCCTGCTTGGACTTGTTAGCAAGACCAAAGCATGTTTTGGTTAGGTCTAGACAAAGAATAGTCCCTTTTAGGCTCCAAATTGGCGCACTTAGGCCTGCTCAACGCCTGCCTAGGCTCAATTATGCTAAGAAAAAGGATTTAGTGACTATTACATTATCTTGTGACCAAAAGACTATTATATTATCGTAGAGAAGTTTTGACAAGGACTTTGAAAGTGTGTTTGGTTCAATTTTCCCAAAGGATTTTGGGCCTCTAAAACCTCTTAGGGAAAATGCTGAGATATTTGGCAAGCATGTTCAAGGGCATTTGAATGACTTTTGGGAAAAGTATCAAAACAGTCCTAAATCTATTGCATTTATGTCAATTCAGTCCTAAACATTTTGCATTGATGCCAATTCAATCCTAAACTTTTAATTGATGTCAATTCAATTATAACCCTTTTGCATTTGTGTCAATTCGGTACTAAACATTTTGCATTTATGTTAATTAAGTCAATCCGGCCAATTTTGGCATGAAATTCACTGAAGTGAATGTTGATTATCCTACATGGCACGGTTGGCGCTAAATTATATTTTTTAATATTATTTTAATATTTTTTAATGAATGGGAGAAAATAAAAAGAAGAAAAAAACAAAAATATTTATTAAAAAATTATAAAAATTATATAAAAAATATCAAAATAATATTAAGGAATATCCACGTCAGCGCCAGCCGTGCAATCTAAGACAACCGACGTTCTCGTGAGTGAATTTCAGGCCAAAATTGGCTGGATTAACTCAATTAATACAAATGCAAAAGGTTTAAGACTGAATTAGCATAAATGCAATTGATTTCGGTCTTTTTTTTACACTTTCCCCGAGGACTTTTAGACTCGGTGTTGAGCCTAACTCGCCCATTGATCGGGTTTAATAGATAGTGGTTAGTGATCAAGAGGTGAAGATGCATAAAAGAGGCGAGGGAGAAAAATAATTGACTGGGAAGAATAAGAAGAATGGAATGTTTATCAGAAGTGTCAAACATAGGTTATCGAAATCTCATTATAAGTGTGTCACTATCTTTATCTAGATAAAGGAATCAACACATGAAATGGGTAGGGCCAACCTTACCTCCGATTGAAACATAAGTTACCTATTTCGACTGTTGCTAAGTTATGTATGCCTTCGACCAAAAAAAAAAAAAAAGAAGTTATGTATGCCTTTGCTATTAAATGGAAGAGACACCGAATCTCTTGTTTCCAAAGCTCGAAAGCGCATTGTCAACGGTCCTCCTCAATGGTTGACTTTCTATCGCACCACTTCCTCGACGACACGTTGCGATTTATCTCTCAAAATCTTCGTCCACTCCTAGGTCAAAGCTTGTGCATCGAGTGTCTAATTATTTTTGCCTAGTTTGTACTTGTCTTGAAAATAGGTGGTCAAATTTGTTGAAATTCCAGACTTTTTTTCCATATGAGGTGACAAATTTGTTGGAGTTTTGCAACTATGGATAGTCTCTCTGCCGAGAATGACGGTAGTCGTAGTTTCTTCAGAGTTCAGATAAATAAGTTTTAGATTAGGGTTAGTTGCACGAAAAATCTTTTGGTACACGTGTGATAAATTTACACCAAACTAATTTATTGACCACCAAAAATTTTCAACTGGTATGCTTGTGACAAAGTAACCATTCATTAATTTTCGCTAAATTTTACCATCAAATTATCGAATTAGATGACACGTGCCAATTGACGGAGTGTACTAATTTAGGGTATTTACATCCGTTTGTTATAGGTGTATTAGTTTGAGATTTTTGGTGCTAAAGAAATTAGTTTGGGAAATTTGTCATAAGTGTATCAATTTGATGATTATTTGTGATAAAAAAATTAGTTTAGGATAAATCTATCACAGGTATATTAGTTTGAGATTTTTCATGGTATTAAGCTCTTAAATTATTTCAAGAATTATTGTTGGTTGTGAACATATTCTCCTTATGTAGTAGCTCTGATTCATAAAGGGGTCCAACCAATTCAGACGGGAGCGGCTGAGACCGGTACCCCATGCTAGCTACAACGACTTTTTAAGATAAAAAGTTGTATGCTCTATAGATAGTATTGATTCCATAAACAACATTACACTACATGAAACTAATGAGCAAATATCATATAGGCCCAGAAGAAATGAGATGTTCTACAACTAAGAAAACGACGCATGGTGCTGGTTTCATATTTTAAGGCCGAAAAAATAATTATTATGTTACTTTTCTGTCTGTTGGGTCTAGGATGTCATTTTTGTTGTTGATAGCACTATTACCTAAAGAAGCTGAATAGGTAATGTAGACCAAACTTGAAAAATTAAAGCATAATTAAAACAGTCAAATTTAATATCACGTAAAGTCATGTCTGAAGAAAAACAGTGTTATGATAAGATTCATTTGTACTCAATATATTATCAAAGATAATAATAAAAAGTTGAGCACTATAGAAAATTTGCACACATAAGTTCTAGTGGTTCTGCTTATTGCAAGGCTAGGTCTGCTCTCCTCTTACACAACCTATTGATCGGATTTCACTAATGAATCAATAAGAAGTCACAACGAGTGCACTTCTCATATTGACAAATCACACTATCTCATGTCATCATTCTTTTCAATGCCTCGCGCCCACTAAAGGCGCGAATGATAATCATTCTATTTTTGGAATAGAAACAAAAGCTTGTTCTAGGAATCGGATTGGAATAGAAATTAGAAATTAAAATTTTCAGCTTTTCCGATACTAGAACAAAAAAGGAAAATAAAAATTCTTCTCATATCTCTCTCTCTCTCTCTCTCTCTCTCTCTCTCTCTCTCTCTCTCTCTCTCTCTCTCTCTCTCTCTCTCTCTCTCTCCGTGTCCTCTCACCGACTTGCCGTCCGCCCGCCAATTGGTGGCCGCCAATTGCTGATTTGCCGGCCCTCGGTCCACCAATACGTCATACGTCGGTTCGCGAGCCCCCTTTCACCAATTTGCCGATCGCGAGTTCGTCCCCCGATCGTCGTCCTTCCAATCCACCATCTATTGGTCCGCCAGATTCACTTGTCCATCGGTCATCCGTCCGTCGGTTCACCGGTCGTCGATCTGCCAGTTCACCGTCCATCGGTTCACCGGTTGTCGGTCTACCAGTCCATCGATTACCGACAACTTTAGAAATTTTATGATGTTATCAAATGAACTTCTATTTCGAGAATATAAATTGTGTCGTTATTAAATGAGTTTATTTGTTCAAAACTCGTCCTAAACCTATGAATAGAACAAATCTATTTTTGGCCGAAAAAATGAAATTGTGTTACTAAACGAATTTATATTCCAAACTTATTCCAGAAATAGGTTTGGAATAGAAATAGAGAAACGGAATAGTTATCATTCGTGCTCTAAGTTGCCTAAATCTAGGTTTCCACAAGTATTCTTCATTTATTGAAGGCGCTTGTCTATTCTAAGAAAGGACTCCAGGCCAAATCACTAGTCGTTGCGATATACTTGTTGAAGTCTAAGTCCGAATGGACTTCTTGATTGAATGATACTGGCTCGAGCCTAAATATTTAGTTAGAAGCATATTTGTGAATCCGATGATATTCAACTTTGGCATAGAGTCTAAAGATATCAATTGTCTTGATGATATCCACGGCAATATGAACTTTACTTGAGGTTCCATCTTCTCGCCCCTCCAAGCGTATTGGCAATCATGGCTCTATCTCATTGTTCACCTATCCAAGGTCCCTCCAAACTTTGCCGGACTTCCCATTCTAGGATTGTTCACTTTTGCTCAAGTACCTCCAGCTTGTAGACACCTTTACGCGCAATATATTATTCACCATTGATAGGTAATCGTAACCTTTAGACGTTACGTTAATACACCATCCGTATAACAACTTGTGCATCTTTCACCTTGTTTTACTCAATCAATAAACACATTAGCTGTGTTTCATCTTCTTGTCACTTTCAAAATATCCTAATGGATTTCCCTAACAATTTTCACCCGTATATAGGAAAAAGTACAATAAAACAAATCCTGACAATTGAACATCCTCGACTTCCGCCATTTCGCTTGATACCGTGCGTTGAAGCTTTTGCCAAAGGCAAGGCCTTACACGCTTAGGCCCAGGTTGGACGTTTGGAATTTTTAACGGCGAATTGGCTCTCCGATATTTGTTTTAATATGCGATGAAGAGTAAGTGTACGGAGCTTAAAAGAGGAAGAGAGCTACAGGATTTGGATCACATGATATTAAGGTTTTACGTGATATGCTTATCATTACTTAAATCAGGCCGTCCAAATGAAAATGGCCAATTAAGTATGGGCCACATCATATGTTGAGGGAGAGGAAAAAAATTAGGGGGAAATTTTTTTGGGGTTTGAAAAATTTTGAATCCCAACCCTCTCTCAAATCAGGCCATCTATTTTTATTTGAACGGCCTGATTTGAGTAATAGTAAATATGTCACGAAACCCTAATGTCAAGTGATCCAAAATCGAGAGCTACAAACCTTACCCGAGCTTAAAGATTACTAATGGTTACCTCCGTTCTTTTCTATGGATGATGATCGACCGGTGGTGATTTAGTCATGACAAATGTTAACTCGTCATGATAAATGGTAGCCTATCATGGCAAGTGTAACATGTCTTAGCATGTGACAAAAGGAAGTCGGATCCTTTTTCATTCCCGCCCCTTGGATCATGAGACCCCAATCTGGGTCGTCGATTGTGGGTCAAACGAACAAAGCAGAACGCCTCTTTTTCCGTCCCTTTACATCGTCCGTTTGTCTTGGCGGGATTTTTCAGATTGTTTCCTAACCAGCGATTTTATTTTCAGGTGTTTAATCCAATACGTCCATTTTTCATTTAGGCACCGCTTTTTTCTCAAAAATTGAATAATTTGAAAAAAAAAATTTATATGAAATGATCCGTTCTGTTGTTTGAAATAATTAGTCAATGAAAAATATTTTCATTATCGACAGTAATTCGTGTAAAAAAAATTTCGTAGACAATGAAAACTGCCCTCATTCATCTTCACAAACGATATAAGAAAAAAATATTTCTTAAATCATTTATTTTTCGAAAGACAAACTAAGCCTTATTTGTCAATCGTTTTTTTTTTTCACCCAAATCAGTGTTTGTTCCTTCGCTTTTCAAAGCTCGTGTTCTTTGACCAATGGCGGATTCAAGCTTTGGAGGATCACACATGCTTTTTCCAGGTCATCCTCTCACTCTCCTATCTCCAGGCCCTCTACTTCGCCTCCTCCTGCCGCGCCTCAAGCCCCCAACCACCTCCCCCATGGCCGTGGAGGTTCCACTGAACCTAGAATTTTTACTGACCCTAAGTTTAGCACCGGACAATACAATAGTTTTACCGGCGGAGAGGGTCATCCGTTGCGACTTGACTTTATAAGGGCGTGCCCCTGCCATTGCTTACCACTCCTGAGGAGGAGGCAGCTTTGAAGGCTGTTGCCACGGGGATTGACGGGATGTCTCGGTTTTGATCATCGAGCGACGTCTCTTTGGTGCGAGGTTATCGCCCTATGAGTTCCGACCCGGCGAAGGTCCGCCCCGATAATGCTTTTCCGGTAGCTACTTTTGACCTGTTCCTAGTTGCTGCCCTTACCATTCTTTATCGCAATTTTACTCCCGGATGATCCTGTTGTTTCGAGTGATGTGAGGCAAGGTTTTGAAAATATAACAGTTTGATTAACAAATGTGAGAGAGGAGCTCATGTTTTTTTTGGGTTCTTTTCGTTTCTTCATCCTGCAGCTAAGAGATAAAATCGACAACCTAGTATTTAAGCAAGACCAATTTCGAATGAGTACCTTTTCTATATATTAAGCCTAAAACACTCTATGTCACTCCTGCGCTCCTTCCAATAGTGGCCCCAACAACAACTAAGAGAAAATAAATCTAGTTTTCAAATTAATTGCTTTTTACTGAACAATGAAAGGATTAGGGGGAGAAGGGGAGGCAGACTTCGGTACGGTGCAGGGATCTCCCTATAGGTTCTCTCTATGTTCCCTCTTTCGAGGGAAGAAAAATATGTGGAGAGAACTTAAGGGCCTATAGCTGGAGAAAGTAAACTCTAGGTCAACCTCGGTTGGCAACTGCTGGATAGGCAGTTATAGTAGTCTCCCAAGCTTGAAGTCATATAGCACTACAAAAAAATAAGGTTTTAGCCACGAAAAATTAGCAATGAAAGGAAATTCGTCGCTAATTTGCGATGAAAATAGCGATGAAGTAGAATTCGTCACTAATTTGCGACGAAAGTAGCGATGAAAAGAATTCGTCGCTAATTTGCGACGAAAATAGCAACGAAAACAACTTTTGTGCACATTTGTCGCAAAATTCGTTGCTAATTAGTGACAAAACATATTCGTCGCAAATTTAGTGACGAAAAGTTTCATAGCAAAACTTTTCGTTGCAACATTCGTCACTAATTGGCGACAAATAATGTTCGTCGCCAAATTAGCTACAAAAAAACCAGTCGTCAGCTAATTAGCCACAAAAACTTTCTTCGCAAAATTATTCGTTGCTAAGTTTGTCACAAAATTAATTTTCATCACCAAAGGTTCATCGTTAATTTCGTCGCTAACTGTTTCGTTCGCTCAATTCGTTGCTAATTAGCTATAAAAAATAATTCGTCACAAAATTAGTGACGACAAAAGCTGTTCGTCGCTAATTGGGGACAAAAGCTATTCGTGGGAAAATTATTTGTTGTGAAATTCATCGCTAATTAGCGACAAAAAATCATTCGTTGCAAAATTAAAAGTTCGTCGCTAATTTCATCGCAAAATTATTCGTCGCTAATTAGCGACAAAAAATAATTCGTCGCAAAACTATTCGTCGCTAAAGATCACCGACACTTTTTCTTCTCCAATTTCGATAGTTCGTTGCTAAAGTACTATGATACTTTTTTGTCGCTAATTTCGTCGCTGAGTAAAATTTAGCCATTTAAAATCCCTTTACCTTCTCTCTCTCCACACTCTTCTCTTTACCTCGCTCTCTTCTCTCTTTTGTCTTGTGTCTTCTGTCTTCTCTCTTCTCCATTCTTATTTATGTCTTATGGTAATCATAGAATAAATTGTTGTTTATTTCACCATTTTCTTATATCAATTCCCATAAGCTTCATGAATCTTAAGTAATTTTTCGCTTTTTTAGGTACGTGTCCATTTGAAGGTCTCGCAATCCAAGTGAATGTTGCAATTCTCATCAAATTGTGATTTTAAGACAGAGGATGAAGATGATGCTCATGAAGAAGATGAAGATGAAGAAGAAGATGAAGATCAAGATGAAGATCAAGACGAAGATCAAGACGAAGACGAAGGTGAAGATGAAGATTGTGATTTTTGAGACTTTTTACTAATTATGTGTAATTATTATTATTACTATTGCGACATATGTTATTGTTTTTATCATTATTATTATTATTGTTATTGTTATTATTATTAATATTGTTATTATCATTGTTATTGTTATTATTATTAATGCAATAGGTCGTCCCAAATTTCATCAGTAAATGGCGACAAGTCAAATACTATTCATGTGATGACATTTGTGATATTTTACTTTCCATTGGATTTGAATTCGTAACATTTGTGACATTTTTCCCCATGTCGTTGCTAATTTTGTCGCAAATTTAGCGACGCAAAAAACAATCGTAGCTACGTCGCAATTTGGCGACAAAAACTATTTCGTCGCAAAAAGTCATCGCTCATTTGGTGACAAAAACATATTCATGGCTAATTAGCGACAAATCATGTTCATCGCAAAATTAGCGACGACATTTGAGACATTTTTTATTTGCCGAAGGTTGCTGCTAATTTCGTTGCTAATTGGCTACAAATATAATTCGTTGCTAAAGCTTTTCCGCACAAAGTGTCGTGACTAATTTCGTCGCTAATTAGCGACGAAAAACGTTCGCCACAAAACTTTTGGTTGCTAAATTGTCAGCTAATTAGCAACAAAAAAACATTTGTTGCAAAATTGATTTTCGTCCGCGGAATTGTGAAATTAAAAGTTCGTAGCGAAATTCATCGCTAATTAGCGACAAAATATCATTCATCCCAAAATTGATTTTCATCCACGGAATTATGAAATTAAAAGTTTGTCGCTAATTTCGTCACAAAATTATTCATCGCTAAATTTGTCTCTAATTAGCAACCAAAAATCATTTGTCGCAAAATTGATTTTTTAGCCGCAGAATTGTGAAATTAAAAGTTCATCGCTAAATTATTCGTCGCTAATTAGCAACAAAAAATCATTCATCCTAAAATTGATTTTCGTCTGTGGAATTGTGAAATTAAAAGTTCGTCACTAATTTCATCGCAAAATTATTCGTCACGAAATTCGTCGCTTATTAGAGACAAAAAATCATACGTCGCAAAATTGATTTTCGTCCGCGAAATTGCGAAATTAAAAATTCGTTGCTAATTTCGTCGCAAAATTATTCGTCGCTACTTAGCGACAAAAAAACATTCGTGGCAAAATTGGCGACGAAATTAGCCATGACAATAATAGGCGATATTTTGAAACCTGTTCATTCAACGCAAAATGCGTCGCTAATTAGCGACACAACAAGTTTGTCGCAAAACTTGTTTGTCTCTAAATTTGTCGCAAACTACGGAATTGTTATGCTAATTGTTCGTCGCCAAATTCGTCGCTAATTAGAGACAAAAAGTTGTTCATCGCAAAATTAGTGACGAATATGGTCGTCATCGCTAATTAGTGATGAAAAGTGTTCGTCGCAAAATGCATCGTTAATTAGTGACAAAAATCTTTTCGTCGCAAATGTGGTCGCTAATTAACGACGACGGTTTCAGTCGTCGCTAATTAGCGACGGACTCTTTTCGTCGCAAAATTTAGCTCCAAATGACTTCTTGCCTCGTCCAATGTTACACCCTCACTCTCCGACCACACCCAAATCACTCGAGATCGAAATCCCCCCCAAGACAACATAAAACCTCCAAGATCGAAATCTACGAGCTCGAAGCACGTGTGAGAAGGAAGCTCCCTCAACCTTCATTTCACGTCTTTCCTCGTCGTTCTCGAGCTTCGTACCGTCGCGGTTGCTGTGTCTTCGATCCCGCTTCGCCATGATTTGCTTCGAACGAGTTCTAAGGTAGACGCCCATTCTCTCTCTCTCTCTCTCTCTTATTTTTAGATTCGTCTGCCAACATGTTTCGATATGTGTAATGCTTCCCATTAATCGTCCGTTGGGTCCCCATTTTGCGTTTAAGCCCATTAATTTTCAAAACTTGTTCACCTTCTAAAGTTCCCATCTTGCCTGGTTTTGAAGCCTAGAGAGAATTGGGGGTTTTCTGGATTAATTTGTTGAAGCGAGTTTCGGTCGATTGATTCATATTGGGAAGTTGGAGATAGGTGCAGAATTTGCTTTTGTTTTACTTCTGGTGTTGCTGTCAAGTACAAGGAGAAGAATTAATTCACACTTTGAGAAACCTTCGCAGCTTGAATTCTTGTTTGCAAAGAGATTTCTTGAGTAAATTGGATATTGTTCTTTAGCTGGTTAGTGTAGGCTTTGGCGTTGTGCGGCGGGGATTAAAGAAGAGGAGTCGTAGCTGTCAATGCAATTTCTGGATTGGTGTTTGGTGGATTTTGAGGTGATTCTGTTGGACTTCAAGCAAAAATTCAGGCTAATCAATGTCCTGGGCAAGCCCTGAAAACATTCACTTGTCCACTTCTCTTTCCAGCTATCTTGACAGTATGTTTTTCCCTTGGTTAATTGGGCATTTTCATGAATTTTGATATTGTTTAGTTACTGACTTTGTTTATGCTATTTGTTAAAAATTGTCGATATTTACAAATGGTTTTGAGACTTCAATCTTTTTTGTTTGATTCTGTATGATGGCAGTGCATATCTATGTCTAGACTGTATAATAATATATAAAATAATGGTTTAGACCCATTAGGTTTTGAATGGGAGGTCTATCTCGGTTTATTGTGTGGTGCTATAGAGGCTCCAAAGGGAGAGTTAGTGACAACGCTATACATGTTTGCAATGGAAAATTAATTCCAAATTTCCACTATTTTATGTTCAGTAGGTTGTGATTTTCATCTGCATAATTGTGAGGCTGAGTTTAAGGTGGTTTTGTCTATGCGGATTCTATCCCTTCCTCTTTTTCAGCTGTTCTAGCAAAAGTTGGATAAGATATGTTAGGTCAATCTGATACCTAAAATTCACACCTTCTTATTGTCACAAGCACAAAGATGAGTTGTTATATGTCTTTCAACAAGTAACTCTCAGTGATGGTTATTGCATTTTGGTACATATTATCTCTCGATCTTAATTTTAATGTGGTCCTAGTTCATTCCCCCGAATATGGCCTCTTCACACCCTTGCTATGTTGACTTATTTCTGCTTCTTTCTCTCGCATCTTTTTCATTGATCTGAGATTATAACATCTTGTGTGTTGCTATGACATTGTCTTCCGGTTGATAATCTAAGCTCTTTATATGTGATAAACTCTATGTTTCCCATCTTGGCAGATATCCGGCCGATGTTGGGGAAGTGCGGACCGTCCTTGACATGCATGAGTGCAAAGCTGTGATAGCTCGTGAAGCGTATGCCTTCATTGCTCTTCCTGGTATTCTTTTAGTATTGACCTTCATAGATATCATGCTTTGATTATTTATCTTCAATAGTGTTGAAACTCTATGTTTGCGCTATTGTTGTGTAGGAGGATATGGAAAAATGGAAGAAACTATAGAAATGATAATCTGGTCCCAGCTTGGCATTCATAAGAAACCAGTAATTTCTAAAGCTCCTTGTTTAAAATGTACTGTGTATATATTCGTGCACGAATTATGATGCTGTGGATGACGATATAGGTGGGTCTCCTGAATGTTGAGGAGTACTACGATAGTCCGCTTGCTTTATTTGACAATGGGGTTAAAGAAGGTTTTATCAAGCCCGGTGCTCGGGATATAGTGCTCTTTGCTCCCACTACCAAAGAGCTTATGATAAAGATGGAGGTACGATATTGTCGCTATTTATGCTTCTTAATCTTGTCAGCCTATTTGCGTCAGTGGGCAGAATAATTTTTTGGAAAGAGACATCATGGAAAGCAACCGTAATGCATTCTTAAGACTCCATGTGTCTGCTTTATCTAAAAGTAGTATATGCGACTTGTCCTGGTTTGGTAGCTGTATTGTCGAAGCTAGCTCCTTAAGTAATTTCAAATCAACCTATTTAGATGCTTTAGCATTAATAGATGAGATTAGACATGCAAATGTTACATGATGAGATATCACTTTGCCTTGTGTCGTCGTAATGAGTACCAAAGGCCAAAAAAATAAAGTACCTCCCTATCTTTTTCCTTTCTTGTGTCTTCCTTTTAATCTGATACATAATCTGAACTTCGATGCTTCCAGCATCAATAGTACTCTATTTGCTAACTTGTAGCAGCGTATCGTTTTGCTTTGTTGCTTTGTTGTAGCTCGCGTTCAAGTATTTTTTTACTCTTCTTAATCTCCTTTTGCAGTGATCCACCCCTTCCCATGAGAATGTTGCTCCACATGAGAGTTGGCAGATGCACAAGCTTGGTGATTATCCGCGATAATAAATTGCACAGGAGGTCTACATACAAGGAAGGCATTTTCATGATTGGGTGTCAATCATTATTGTTTGAGTCATTTGAAAGAGCTTATTCGCAAGGGCCCAGACATTGTTTGTTCCTGCTAGGGATTGCATCCCCAGCTATCTGTTTGCTAGCGCTAGATGGTATGGTTAAATGTAAAACTGTTCTGCCATCATAACAATTGGTTGATAGATAATACAAGAAATTCATTTTCAAATTCTAAGAAGATGATGATTTCTTTTGTATCGAATCTTCAAGCTTGTTATGTTATGTTTCTGCAAAGGAATGCTTCATGATAGTGGGTGTTATAGCATGTTCTCGGGTGTTTGAGTGAAGAATGTCAACTGAAACTCAGTTGAGCCAACATTCTAGGTACCCTACGTATGTCTATAGTTACATATGGTGATACATGTTATCAGAATGCTAGGTACCCTACGTGTGTGTGCTCTCCCCGAATTGTTTACCTTTACCGTCGTTTGTAGCAAGTGGTCTTCCTAATAATTCTCTCGATCTTTTACTAAATTTGTGGGGAAAAAACGAGACAATGGTAGATGAATGTATTTCATTTTCATATTATTATAATATTTAAATCTTATTACTTGCTTAATCAATGCTAAATATGAATTTTAGAAATTAATTTTGCTTTTAATTAGATTTAAAATCGAAAATAAAAGAAATTATTTTGTCATACGATCACAAAATTCGGCTCGTGCCCGTCGTCGCAAATCCATTGCTAGAGAAGATTAACAAATAATAAAATTTCGTTGCTGGACTAATCGTTGCAAAATTCATCGCCAAAAAAAATATGTCATCGCTAATTTCATCGCTAAATTATTTCAAAATTCATCATCGTCGCTAAATAGCAACAACTTTTGCGACTGAAAAAAATTCGCCGCTAATCGGCAACAATTTTTCCCATAAATTAGAAACGAATCTCTATTTTTGTCACAATTTAGCGACGGAAGTAACATCTTTCATCGCTAAATTTTGCCACGCGCAATTGGTGATGAAAGAAATTTCATTGCTATTTTCGTTGCTAATTACTTTGGCCATGAAAGTTTTCATGGCAAAAGCCGTTGCTAAACCTTCGTCGCTAATTAGAGATGAAATTGGTAGTGAAATTATTCGTCGCTAATCGGCGAAGACATTTTCCAAGACAAGATTCGTGGCAAATTAGCGACGAATTTGCAATTTAGCGATGAAAATTAAATTTTCCGTCACTAAATTTTTGGATTGTGACTTGGCCACGAAAATTTTTTCGTTGCTACTTTTGTGGCAAATCAAAAAATTAGCGACGACATTTACCACGAATAATTTTGTGGCAAATTAGAGACGACTTTTTGCCATGCATATTTTCGTCGGAAAATAGCGACGACTTTTTGCCACGAATAGAGTTGTCGCAAAATAGCGACGACTTTTGCCATGAATAGTTTCGTCGCAAATTAGTGACGAATTTTGCCACGATTAGTGTCGTCGCAAGTTAGCGACGAATATTGCAAAGGATGCCGTTTGTTGCAATTTAGCGACGAAAGTTAGCTTTTTTTTGTCGCTAAATTTTGCAACGCCGAATTAGCGAAGAAATTTTTTTCGTCACAGCCTTCATTCAATGACGAATTTTGCCAAAATTATCGTGGCAAATTCCGTGGCTAAATCCTTGTTTTTGTAGTATAGGAGAAGCTTTGACTTCCTGCTAGTAGATTTGCGCTTCGCACAATGCCGCTTAACCGACGTATCTACTAGTACCCCTAGTTAACTCGACACTATGCGATAATTTTCAAATTAATTGCTTTTTACTTGAACAATAGAAGGATAAAAATAGGGGTGAGCTGAAAGGTTGAGGGTTCAAATCTCCCGCCGCGTTCCGCGATTTGAGTGGGGGCCCCGGCGGTGGGTTGCTAAGCCGGTCTCCCTCCAGGTATAGTCACCGGTTGGCCCTAGGGCCAAACACCAAGCAAGCCCGATGGGGCCGGTAGATCCCGGGTATAAAAAAAAATAGGGGTGAGCAGTTCCAGGGTTCCGGGTGAAGTTTCAGGTTCCGGTAGGTTCCACTCGGCACCTAGAACCTACCCGCTAGTACAAGTTCCTCATTTTTCGAACCTAGAACCTACCATACATATCAGGAAACCTGGAACCTACCCCGTCACAGTTCCGAGTCCGTTTCCAAGGTACCCGAGAATCTGCCAATATGCTGCATAAAACCAATCTTTTAGATAGATTTTTTTTAAAATATAGATAAATGCTGCTCTGGTCATATAACGGGAAAATAGTCATATGTACGATATAACCATTCTTAGTCCTACACAGGTACTTAGTCCCCACTTGAGCTCCACTGATCTAAAGAACACATTCCTGTCTATATCTTTGAACTTCATAAGCAACTGACGCTCTATTTCGAGGCCTTTCCAGTTGCATGCTATGTCTTTACTAGTAGGAGGAGTCAAGAGTACTCCGAGATTTTCCTGCATTGGTCAGTAAAATCATCATCGCTGAGATTGCACGACATAAAAGAAAACTGGTAAATGAATGCCCGAGATGGAGAACAAAAGAATTCTATCATCTTGGACTCATCTACCAAGGTAGTAGTTCGAACTGCTGAAAACGGGTTGTCATCTTACCTCAACATGCGGCTAAAATCTGCAGCTTCCATGCGACATCAATGAGAAAATCGAACGAAGCACAATAATTGACCACCACAGCTACCATTTACAACAGAAGATTTAGAGTCAGTATGCTGCACTAATTCGACAAAGCATCCCTAGACAGACTGCATTACCTCTGCAGTCTGGAAGGAAAACAATTGTAGTGAAGAAACTATAGTAATTAAATTAGAGTAAAATATTTCCGACCCCCAAAATAAAATAGAGTAAAAAACCTCGGTAATAACTTCAATGAAGAAAGAAGAGGACAACTAGAAGAAAAGTCTCACAAAGAATAACCTGGTAAAACCTATCTGCTTTGGCAGTGGGTACCATGTGAATCTGTAATCCTCTGGGTCCATAAAATGTTAGATTTGTTTCTGGAAGAACCTAAACCAAACAAGAACAGACATGAGCCAAATCCAGATATTATTGCAGCAAAACAATGGGGGTTGGGGTAATATCGAATGAGAACAAAATAGATGGTCAAAACCTTTAAAATGTCAATCCTAACAAGGCCTCCCCAAAATAATGAAAACCCATTTAAGCAACTGGGATCAACCCCACCAGTGACCTGAGATACGTCGGAGAGCACATCAGACATACAAAAATGGATGCCATGGAAGTGTTACTATTGACTGTGGAAGCCACCAAGCTTCACATCAGATATTCAAATACCAGAGAAGCATTTGCTCAAAACGTGAGCCAATCCCCAAACGTGCGCGCGCAGACCGCCCCTAAAAGGCTAGAGAAACGAGAGAAGAAGAGGCGAGAAGCAGAGAGAGAGAGGAGAACCTGAAGAGGAGCTGCGAGGAACCTGTGCTCGACGATGAAAGAGGAGTGCTGGTGTGTAGTTAGAAGAAAGATTGATTGAAGATCCAATGAGGTAGAGAAGAAAACCCACAGTACGTTTTAACGCAGGACCCAATCAATTAGAATGTTAGAAAGCCTCAATTAGGGTTTATATGTTCCGGTTCCGGTTCTGGTTCAGGTTCAGTTCTAGGGTAGAACCGAGAACCAAAACCGCCGGTTCTTATAAATGCAAAACTGAGAACCAGTCACTGATTTACTAGAATCAAGAACTGCAGGTTCGGTTTTTTGATTTCCGATTCTACCCTGGACTCACACTCAGTCCTAGATAAAAAGAGACTCCGCATTCCTATCACATCTCTTGAAGCTACCCATTTTCCTCTCACAAAAGACCAGACACGGACAAGCAAACGTGTAGCACGTGCCTTGACACTAGTAATTATCTAATAACACAAAAAGCCTTATTTCTGCGAAAATCCATAATCATAGGATAAGTTGGAAAATATTAATCCCGCGAAAAAGCAAAGAGAGAGTGGAGTAATGGTTTTTTACTTGGTCCACTACCAGTGTAAGGAATTTTTTACGCATTCTCCGTTTTATGTTAAGTACACATGCTACCCATTAGGGGTGAGCAAATCGGACGGCCTAAACCAAGACCGGACCGGATCGGTGGTTCGATTCCCAGTTATATATAGATTTGATCCGGTTTCCGGTTCTTAATATTGGAACCGGTAATCGGACGGTCCAGCTTTTCGGCTCTAGGACTATAGGATCGGACCGGACCGGTCGAATTTCTTTTTTTTTTTTTTTTAAAAGCAACCTAATGTTTATTGATTAGGGTTTGCTTGTTTTTCACTAGACGTAATTTATCACATTTTGATTGAATCTTCCATTTTGGAGAATGTCTCGGTTCTGTTATTTTCGTTGATATGATCCCTGTGTTGGGATACGCATAACATGTATAGGCAAATAAAACATATAAAATACGCAGCGGAAATAAATAAATACCTATACACGTATCTCCGGAGGCGTAGTTCGTGCGTTTCAATCGAAAAACTTAATTAACGAATGGAGTTAACGGATTACCTCTTGAAGCGTGCTTGAAACAAAAATGTTCGAGGCGTTCTTCGATCCGAGCCCCACAAGTGTCGAGCCTCTAGTTCGGGATACACCACCAATCGTACGATGAAAGAGAAAACGAACTCGCGAGAATCACCACTCGAATTGTGCTAGCAATATTGTGGAATCAATTCTCCGCGCTCTCGATATTTTGGTCACCACAAGAACTTAAGTGTAGAGATTTTTTTTATGATTTCTCTCAAAGTCACTTTTGGTTCTCACTTTCTGCCGAATAGCACACCCACTTTTTTCTTAATCATCTTTTTTGGGCGCCGCACATTGAGCGTTTTTGCGATCGTCTCACACGAGGACACGATCAGCGAAAACTGTTGTCCACGATCAGCAACCGTTGCTGATCATGGATATGCACACATTGCAGATCGTGCGAACGTGGCACACGATCTGCTTGTGAGCAATATGGCACACGGTTAGCCACTTTTGCTGACCGTGTGTTTGCACTATTATTAGCCTAGTTTTAGTTTTTTTTTTTAATTAAATAAAAACAAATGCACATGGTCAGCATAACAACTTGTTATGCTGACCATTAGTGTTGCACGCACATCTCATGTGCGTGCAACACTTCATGTACATCAAAATATGTACAATGCATTTTAATTAAAAATAATAGTGCAACCACATGTGTATATTTAGGGCACATCAATATGTGTCCACTTGAGCGTGCGCGTGCATCTTATGCACATAGTCCATGACCAAAAATAAGAATTAAATTAAATCATATTTAATCTAATTTTAGTCCAACTAATTCAAAACCCGCGATTGCAAACATATTTGCAATATCATCATTCTCGTTCATCGTCGTCATGCATTGGTTAAGGTGTGTGACATTCCTAGGTTCATCACCGAGCTAGTAGTAAGACATGCACTAACATATTAGAGCATCCAAGAGAATTAATTGTCCCGATTAATCTCTAGGTGACATCTAGCAATATGTCATGGCTACCACATAGGTGAATGCTTTAAGAACATAATGAACCCGTGCCTTTGACTACTAGTAATTCAATCCCTCCGTCTTACTATATCCCGATCGAACAAAGACCATGGAATATTTGTCAAGTCGCCAATTCGATCATATGCACAAATTTAATTCGACATGCATTTATACGAGACATAAACATTTTATTCTCCCGTTACAACCCCGGCCGAGGATTTCAATGCATTGTCATAATTAAATCGCATAGGATATCATACCTGGCACGTAACAAGGTGACAGATTCCATTTTGCGCACACGTGTGACTTCGTATGTGCATAAACTATGACCATCAAAAGTAAGACGGATCGACGAACCGTCAATATGCGTCCTCGTGAACCATAGTCATCCAACACACAAGTCAACACTGCGCCTCAGGTCTAAGGATTATTTACACAAGACCAAAGCATGAACAATTAGACATTGACCGTGCTAAAAGCTTTCCATGTCGCTAATCATTCAATTTGTGTCACGTTCGGTGAACTTGTCCGGCACAAGCACTTGTGTTCTAACTCGGGCATCGCAATACCCAATGACTTGTGACTCGTCATTCCCTTAAGTATCCAATACTTGCTGGTGAAATTAAGAACACACCGGTCTCAACAGGATTATTGATATCCATTCAATGATCCATCGACCGGGAACAATTTAAAGATTCGGCCCTAAAGCGTGAACCCGTCACACATATTCTTAACGTCTCAAGAATAGGTCAATAAATAGATCTTATGGAATTTATTCATATATTTAAATAATTGGACAAATGAATAAATACGTCTTTTGCCATTAATTAAAATAATAAATCGAAAGTACAACTGAAATCCCTAACATGCAACTATTACATAGTTGCTTTAGGGCATATGTCTAACACCCTGACCCAAAGAATGTCTCTCTTATGTTCTTTTGTTCCTCCCTGGCGTCTTTCTTTGCTGCTACTTATTTTGATGATCACTAAAGGAGATTACAAGTTCTTTAGTCCAAGTTTTTTTACATCAAGATGACTGTTCCAGCTGCTGATTACGTAAAAATATTATTACGTTTCCAAGTTTCCAACACACTGATCACTTGTCCTCCCAAGACCAGAACCGAAAAATTGGCATTATCTGCTATATAACCTGAATAGAATAGAGAAGCTCATAATTTGGGCCAATTGAAGTAATTTCGTAGGTCCGACAAAGAAGATGGATCTTCTTGCCAATTATCATAAACATTCTCATTACAAATTCTCATAAACATTTTTTAATACCATGTACATGTTCTTGCGAAGCATTAGGAAGCGACTCGATGAATTCTCGACATCGCACATCAATGGACACAAAATATAATAATCTAGAAACTACTGTTTCATTTGGAAAAAATTTCCTTGCACGCATTTCCTGTAGAAGTTGCAATGCTTTATCCACTTGTTTGTCCTGCAAACATGCTTGGATGAGAATATTATACAAAATGGAGTCTAGGAAGCAACCGTTTTCCTGCATTTTGACAACAACATCCGTAGATTACTAGAGTAAATCAACATGAAAATGAAAATTGATGGTTACATTTTGAGTCTTTATCTTGACTTGATCGGGGCCCTGCCCAGAATGGTTTTGATGTTTCGGCCATATATAGTCAAAACAATCCATTAATGAAGTCATTCTTAAATGGAATAAAACCAAAAATTTGATCGTGTTATTGATTCCTTAGAACCGACCGGGAATCGGACCGGACCAACGGTCGAGTCCGGTTCCCGATTCCTAAGGTGGCCGATCTGGTCCTCGATTCCAAAAAATGAGAACCGGGACCACCGGTCCGGTTCCCGAATCTTTAGGGGAACCGGACCAGGCACCGAGAACCGATCACCCCTACTACCCATCCAACGATGTTTGTGTAAAGGGTGATATGATTTTTTAAAGGAGAATGATTCCCTCGACAGCCGACAATATCGCTAGTTATTTCGATTGTAGATCCACATATCATCACCGCGTGTTTTGCATAAAACAATTATTAAGTGGAATATCGTGGGGTCGAAATAATGACAATATCTTGTCGATCATTAGGGTAGCAAAGATCTTTTTTTTAAATTAATAGTCCGCATTCAGTTTTGGAAAGAGAACTTTGAGAAAAAAAGTGACCGTAGGATAGGGAGAAAAGGAGAGCAATTTAATTATTCCGTTAACCCAATTCCATTACTCTAACTTGGACCTATCGAGCGGGTGGGTCGGTGGGTTTGGGTTTGGTCATAAATGGTCGCATCCAATTGACCACATTTACCCATTTATGACTCATTTATGAACAAGTGCAAATTTTTTTACCATACCCAATTCGATATATATTACTAAAACACTTCTATATTTAATCCGATCAAAGAAAACTTATATTCATTTTGTTTTAGGACGGGCAAGGGTCGCCGGTCGACCCTCGCCAGTGTCCGGGCGAGGGCTACGAAGCCCTCACCGGCAACGAGCAAGGGTCGCGGCCTTCACTAGTGGTCTAGCCGGCCGCCAAAATCAAGGGAAAAACCAAAGAAAAAGGAAAAATAAATAAAACAAGAAAAGAAGAAAGAAAAAAGGAAAAAAAACAAATGACAAAAATGCCATTGATTAGGCTATTCTTTGAACAAAGAAGACACTTTAGATCATTATTTGAGAAAACGATAGTACTTCATGCCCTTATTTGTAATTTTCCCTCACCGGCAAACCATCAACTTTTCTATTTCATAAAAATTAAATATGCTTTACTTGGAGTCCTTGTAATAATTTTGTTTATGAATCCTTCATTTAAAACGACGGGACCGAAGAGATGCAATTTGAATTAAAATTCAGAATTTGATTTTGTAATCTTTATGTTGAACTGCAACTTTATGCCTTCAGTTAGTACCTGTTAACAAGATTTCTTTCTAACCTCGCAAGCTTGAATTATTATAGACTAAACTCAAATGGTTTTTTAAGAAAATTTTGTCTGACTCAAGTCAGTAAGCGTTTTAAAAGTTGAAAAGGGTTATATTTCTTCGGCAAAAAAAAAAAAAAAAAGGTTGCATTGATATGTTGTTTGTAATGCTTTAATTCGTTCGAAAGAAAATTATTAGGGTCGAGAGGATAAAGTACAACGTCACCTTGTAGATTGAATAACAACTCGAATATGATTTGACTCAATCATATAGTAAGGCACACTTAAATTTATTCACTTTCCATCTAAAATGGGAGTGGAAATTAAACCCCTCCCAAATGCTTTATTATTAATATACTTCTTAGTCCTTTACAAAGTGTGAGATTTTACAGAACAACTGGTTTTTCGTTTGAAAAGGAAAAAAAAAATCAGATTTCCATAGCGAACTTTGAGATTCAACTTATAAAATAATTTAATCTGACTGATTTTCACTCACGACTACTCCAATTGTTCATGATCACAAGTCCAATAGTAGACAAGTGTGTCGAAGAAGTAGAACTTCGAAACGAGATGTTCTAAGGAGGAGTTTCATCATTTCATGGGTTCGACAAGAAATAGAGAAATTAGAAGCCATAGCTTTATACAAAGTGGAAAGGCGTTTTAGAAACGCATCAAGGCAAAAATAACATTTTAGAGTTGAACAAAAGGATGAAACTTTTGGGAGGAATTGAGTGAATGATCATTCTCGCCAAACGAAGGAAAATAGAAATATTAAAAAGAAATACCTGAGGTGTTGGGATACTAAGCAGGAATGGACCAAAGTGCCTGGAACAATGGCTATGCTAGAAATTTAAATTCGTGGGGACAACAAAAGACAGACCAATGTACAACATAAGACAAAGATAAATGACGTCCATTATCTGAAATTTGAATTGTGCATTTACTAGGGGCATGGTAGGCGTCCCACATCGTCTCCCAAGAACAAGGAAGGTCTAGCTAGTGGTATAAAACCAAGGATTTCATTTTAGATTAAGCATCTTTGCGCTTGGGGCAATGACGCAGCTAGTGAGGTACTAATCGAAGCGCGTCTATTGCTGGTTGAAAACTATTTCCAACCCCCCTCTTTGGCCTGGGTTCAAGCTTGGCCATTGAGAATTTTTGGAAGGGCTCCCTTCGGGTAAAGCCCTACAATTACTAGTTCAAAGTTTGTTGGCTCAATACTCAAACAAATCTCCAATTTTGGTATTTGTGACAATTCTACCTAAAAAAATTTTTGTCTCATAAAAAACTTCAACTTTTACGTTTGTCCTAATTTTATCCCAAATTTTTGCTTTTGTCCCAATTCTATCGGCCTAGTACCAAAAAACCCATCATTTTTAGCATATGTCACAATTACATCCAAAACTATTTTTTTGTCTCATAAAAAACCTCCAACTGTTATTTTTGTCCCAATTCTACCATCTTAACCCTCCGTCCATAATTACTATTAGTTAAATTTTATATGGCATTTACACATTGTTAATGAATTATACTTCAAGAAAGACGACATGAAAAAACTCATGAACTTATCTTCTATAGTTTGCTACCCCTACATATTGTCGGGAGATATATAATCACTCAAGACGGTACGTTTCGTATTCTCTTTGGCACTCAATAGCCCAAAAAACGATTAGACATGACGATATTTAGACTAACGATCAAAAATCTCGTCGTCCCCGAAATCTACTATTTTTGAATTTTGAAGATTTATTGGTAAGTTCAACGAGAAAACTCGAGCCATGTAGGATTAACTAATGGTGATTATGGACGGAAGACCGACAAGTGGTAGAATTGGGATAAAAGTAAAAATTGAGGGTTTTTCACGAGATAAAAAAAATTTTTTGATATAATTGGGACAAATGCTAAAGTTGAGGGATTTTTTTTTTTTTTATATTAGACCAGTAGAATTGGGACAAAAGTAAAGTTGAGGGTTTTTTATGAGACAAAAAAAAATTTTGGATATAATTGTCACAAATGCTAAAGTTTGAAGTTTTTTTTGGGTATTAGCCAAGTTTATTAGTTGAATATCATTTTTGTTTCATATCGTTACAAAAAGTTTCAAGTTGATTAGATTTTAAAAAGATATGTTTATCAGAAATTGTAAACTTATTCATAAAAATATTATTAAATGATAAAATTTTCAAAAAGGGTAATAATTTTTAAAACACGTCGAATTCATGAAATTTCTAAAAAAGGTTGGTGTTGCTTTTTTTTTTTAATTAGTTTAAGACGCCCACCAAACGCCACATTAGAGAAGAAAAAGAAATCATTTTATAAGTAAGAAGTATAATTTAGGAAAAGGATAAAAGAAAAAGGGTGACATTATAAAAAAATAACAAAACTAGAAAATTAAATTTTTAAAAAAAAAAACAAGTAGTTGTCTGCCGAGCTTGATGAAACTCATAGTGGCCATGGCCCTTAAGCTCCATGAAGCTCCAGCTGCCACCTGCCATGATCGCGAGCTTCCGAGTTCCTTCCCTCCAATGAAAACTTCAGTGGCCATGGCCGAGAGCTCGGAAATGCTTCAGTTGCCAAGGCCAGGAGTTTCTATCAATCTTGAGATCCCAATCGCAGTCAAAATCCACAAGGTGAAAATCAATGCTATAATAAGAGAATGTGCTTTCTCTTGCAAAGCGCAATTTCCCTCATCCTTTTGCCTTCTTCTTTTGATTCCTCATGGATTCATGAACCTGCATTTCACTTCCGCGTCAAGATTTGAACTTTGAAGAGACCCATTTTTAGATTTGCCCTCTCTCTTTTTTTTTTTTTTTTTGGTTTTAATTCTTGAGGGGTTTTGTTGTAACTTTAAAAATCATGGGTCTTGTTCAAATATTGCTTGGAATTTCCGGTGGGTTCAATCTTGAAAAAGCGTTCCCCCACGGCTCATGTTTTTGTTTTTTTTTTTGGGTCGGGAAAAGTGATTTTCATAACTAGCTTAAAGAGTTCGAGTACAGAAGATCTGAACCAGAACATAATAAGGTCAAAAGGGCTTCCGGGGGGATCGGACGAACACGGCTGATGGTTAGGTGGTAGAATTCGTGGGAGGGACCGGGCCATGCTGTCAGACGAGGAGGTGGTCGAATCAATTTACCAATGTCTGTTAAGAGATAATTTCGCTGCAGAAGACCGAGGATCTTCTCGCCGAAATACTAAAGGCGAAGTGGAATTGTGGCTATTCCGGACGCCTCCCATGGGATACAATTTCAATCATGCTTCCCTTTTATTAAAACACTAAAAATTGCTTTTATTTTAATTTCTTATACTTTTTTCCTTTTATCCTCCTTGTCCTTTTGTATTAATTTTTACTCCTTTTCTCTTCTTCTTCTTTTTCTTCTTCTTTTTTCACTTTCAACTTTTTTTTACCGATATGCTCCTTGATGGCCCCGCATGGGTGCCAGGTGATTTAAGAAAATAATAAGAAATGGTAGGCCAGCTATTTTCATAACCTAATTGGATGGGAGTTAATAGAGAGAATTGATTGCATTTTTTAAAAGTTTTAGAACTCAATTCTATTTTCAAATGTATTTGTTCCTATTTTAGCATTCTCATAAAAAAATCAAAAAAAAAATTGAAATGAAATCGATTACCATCTCATGGAACTCTCAAAGTGGTAAAGTGTTAATTTCTGTACATGTCTTGAAGAGAGCGAAATGAAGTGATAAATTGATTAGAATTCTGGACATTTTTTTCGATTATGAACACCTGAGTTTTTGCCCAAAAGTTCTGTTTACGTACTTTCGCAAAAGAAGAATAAGAGGAGAGAATTGCGAGGGCCAAGGATCTAAATGCGACTAACCAACCTCTGAGGGGTCAGATTACAATTTAAACAGCAAGTTGGGGGCCAAAATGCAATTTCTAAGAGTTGGGGCACACCAATTTGTAAGTTTTTCAAAATTTGTACAAGCCCTTAAATCACCATTGTTATCACTTTGACCCCTAATTAAGCTTGAAATTGAACTTGAGCCAAGTTGAATTGATCAAATCGAGCCAAAAGGACCAAATTGCATTAAATAGGGCACTATCGGCCATTATAGAGAAAGAAAATGGCCCACTTTGATTAACATTTTGCAAAGTTGGGAAAAAGAAACTTGCAAAGTCTCGTCAGGTTCGACAAAAAAAAAAAGTCTCGTCAGGGACTTAAAGTAAAATACGTCAACTTTCCCATTGATCGAAATCCCCAGCTAAACCTTTTACCCCATTTTCTCTCCTTAGGGTTTCTCTTCCTTCTTACGCCACCAATCCTCTGCTACTGAGCAGATCTCCTTGAGGAAAGGAGAGGGGGCTCTCTCTCTCTCTCTCCCTGCCCCCACCCCCAGCTCGTGTTCCCTCCCCTCCATCTCCCGTTTTATTTATTTTTTCGTGTCCTGTTTCTCTATCTTTTTGGTTTCTCTGTCGATTTTGTGGATGCAATCGACATTTTTCACGGAAGCAAGTTTTGAAGATCAAAATGCGAGTATTTCGAAAGAATTTGCTCTATCTAAATTTGCTCGCTCACTCCGACTCTAAGTGCCTACACTAGATAGTCGAGCGCTCCACAAGTCTTCGAGATTGATTTGCTGCTATTTACAGCAGTTAGCTTGTTTGAAAGTGATTTTGTAATCAATTGATATATATTGTGCAACCTTTCTCTCCTAATCTAGAGCTATATTTAGAATTTGGTGCTCTTTTATTCCTATCTAGAAATAGATCTAGGATTTACAATGTGTTTTCTGTGTTCTTTTAACCTTTGGGTGTTGTTATGATTTCTATATGGTGATGGTGCTTTGGAGACGCCGTACCTAGGCGCACACCGCCTTTTGATAAAACCGTAATTACTAGAGAAGAATTTCTCGTCATATGCCCATCATTGATGATGATGCGAGATTTGGTGATCGGCTACCATATGAGCTTTGATGTTACTATAGATGCGTCTTTGGGGAATAGGTCAGTCCTTGCAAATAGTATCAAGTTGATTCATTTTTCAAATTTTCTTGTTTTACTTGTTTTGTCGGATTCGCCTATTTATCTTGAAGTTATGTACTCCTCTTTTCATATGAGATGAAGATGTTTGTTCCGACCAAAAAAAAAAAAATCCCAAGCTAAATTGGTGGATTAAAGCGCTTAAGCCAACTGTCAAAACCTAGTCCATGATTTGGCCATAATCTGAAGCTACTGAGTAAGCAACTTCATGACCCCACCATATCCTAGTTAACTGCTCAATAAGACTAATCTCTTCGGTGGAAGATAATTAGGGCCCGCATGTCAACGATTCTGGTTCTCTAATTCTATTATCCGGAACAAAAAAAAAAGAATCATGTTTGGCAACGTAAATTTTTTGATTTTGATTTTATTCTCAAGAATAGTTTTGGAGCAAAAGCAAGAACAAAAAAAAAGTTGGTTCTAAAAAAATAATCACTTTTGAGAACAATAAAACAGAATGAAGTCTCACATATCTCACTTGTCCCTTTCGGTTCTCTCATTACTTTCTCATTTTCAAAGAAATATATACAAGATAATAAAATAAAATAATAAAAAATAAAAAAATCTAAAAAATTTTGGAATCCTTTTTAAAAAATTAGAAAAAATTCCGAAAATTCCTAAAATTAGAAAAGGCTTATATTATGCTAGTTTAACCTCATTTTCATAAATTTGAGCCTACATTCCCTATATTTCATATATTTTATTCTTTTTTAGGAAAATCATAAATACTATTAAATTAAACCCGAACCACATTTCTCTAAGATCTTAGGGCTTCATTAGGATTTTATGATGTGATTTATCGATGCGATGATTCCTTGATTGCGCACTTGATTTTATTGGTTGTTATGATTTGCCCGGGTTTAGGTACTCTAGACTTAGCCTAGTTCTAGAAAATTTAGAAAAAGACAAAACAACCCGTGTGAACACTTAGCATTGACTTACCTCATGGGTTTAAAATTGAATTGAAATTTTGCACGAAACACGTTTACAAAATACTCAACTTTGGTGCAAAAAGGGCGTCGGTGGAAATATCAACATAACCAAGTTCTCAAACCCTAGATTTCTCTGGTTGCGTAGAATCGAACGAATTCTCCCGACCACTCAATAAGGTTTTTGATCTACCTTCCTCAAAGACTAGTAGCTACTCCATTTGCATGTACACACATATATGTCACCGATCACACTAAGATTGAATTTGATATTTCCTCATTGCGATTTGGTATAGGCCTGGAAGGCCTAAGCTAATCTGAAATCACATACTAACTCGACATGATCTCTCTTTTTTAAGCTTAAAATGACTCTTTATGACACGACAATTAGATAGAATAGCACGAAAAAAATGTTATATGCAATATGCAATCTGTTATATAAGAGAATCAATATGAATTATCTTCAATTAATTTGAAATGTAGGATGGAATTTCACAAAATAACTACATAATTATTTGACTTAAATGACAAAAATTAGGAAGAGAAATTATTTTAGGGAACAAAAATTGTATGCGATTACCAAATGTATTTCTGTTTTAGGAACAGAAATTTTGTGCATTTAACAAACTCGTTTTGATTCTCTAAAACTCGTCGAAGGGATAGAATTAGAAAAAATAAATTATAATCGAATCACTTTTTCAGATCATAACCGTTGCCATGCAGGCTTTAATAGGTGTGAAAACGGACAAAAATTTTACTGTGACGTGCTTATTTAGGAACGTGAAAGTCGTGGCCAATATAGTTCGATCTATAGTTGCAAAAGTTTGAAAATTCGACCAAGCCAGATAGTGGGTGAAGCAGCTCAATTGGCAGGCTTGATGTGTGAGGAAGGATTGACCAAAAGCTTGCTCAATTCAATGAATAAAACCTTTGAAGCAGTCTCTTCTCAAGCATAAATATTTCGAGACAAGATGCAGTTCAGGGAGCTGTTGAGGACCCCAAGAATCAACCCATAAAAACAATTTCAACCCAAAAATTATAGGCGAACACTTTGGGAGATAAATTAAATTTTCACAAAGAGCCCAAACTAGTCAGAACTTTCACCCTAGAGAGTAAAAGTACATTCAAAGATCTCTCCAACCATAGGTCGCACGTCCCAATTGGAGATCGGGAAGGCCTCTTAAAGGCCCCCAAAAATACTCTCTTCAGGGTCGATGGTATAAGTACGAATTTTTTTAGTATTGGGAGGTTGGTCGTGAGCCGGAGAACGAGTGAGATTTCGAGAAAAACGAAGGAATTTCGATGGAAACCAAGACTTGGTAGCTAAACTAGATACATCTAGTTGGATTATGTGTCAAAGATGTCGACGAGAGAGGTATTGGAGTCTGACAAAAACCATCGTCGTCAGTTCTCTTCTTTGCAAATCCCATTTTCAAGTTTGAAGGACCCAACTTCCAGGCGCCTTCAAAGGATATTTTCTTGGACTCCTAGGCTGAGAGCCACTTCATGCAGTAACTAGGAAGCAAGTTAAGGATCCTAGATGTATTTTTGTTCAATGTTGAGCATGGTTTGACCATGGAATATCGAGAGGCAAACCAGCCCAGAGAACTGACTTTTGAGGCTGGAAATTTTTTGTAAGTGTTGAACAAGTTTCAAAAGCCTTTGCATGAACACCTTGCTAAGCTATCTTAAATGCATTATATGTCCTTGTGAGCTTGATGCATGTTATATGGGAGTACAAAAGATGCTTAGATCAGCTTGGTTTGGTCTTCAAGTATCGGTGTGAACCATGAGATCGCTTAGAAACTTGAGCCAAAACCTAAGCCGATCCACCCTGGTCCATGGCTGGCCGGTGTGGTTCATGTGTGAAGCCCCACCTTGAGAGGTCGTTTTGACGTATGTAGTTGATCGTTCTCCAAGATGTTTGTCGCATTTGAAATTCCAATGAACATACTTGGATTTGGATCAAGTACACTTTCCTATGTGTCCAACAGGTGATGAGTATCGGGGCTTGAATCTGGGCCGACAACCTCTTTGCCTATTTGCAAGTTGATATGTTTATCTTACATTACTTTTTATCACAAAAAAAAAGTTATAGTAAATTTCATCCCCCGAAAAGTCCCAAACGGGTAATGTGTCAAATTTTGTACTTGCCTGTTACCGATACGAGGTGATAAATTTATTAAAATGCTAGATATATTTTCGATATCGAGTGACAAATTTGTTGAACTTCCGCAAATTCTTCGCAGAGAATGATATTGTCTGTGTCTTTTTATCTTAGTAATTTTTTTTAAAGTTTTCGCAAATAGGAATAGCCTCTCTGCAAAGAATGATATCGTTGATTTTTTTTTTTCAGCCTTGTAATTTTGTAATATTTTTGAAGAAATTGCTGATTGAGAACGTATTCCCCATGCGTGGCATTATTAATTGGTCCGACCTAATTTAGGCGTGAGAAGCTACGACAGGTAGACCATGCTTGCTGAAAATAATTTAAACTGTGCACATATACACAATATTAACAACCTTAAAGAATATGAAATTAATGAGCAAATATCATATGGACCGAAAGGAAATGCGGTATTCTAGAATTAGATAGGACGGGGGATTGACTACAATAATTTTTAGATTTACCATCTTAAAATCGATCATCCTTATTGATGTTTAAATAGATAAGACACCTCCCATGTGACGTATTTTCTCTTGTAATACCTTGAGCTGAAAGACCGCGCACGCCCGCTAGTCTCTTGGTTCCGACGCACGACCGTGCGATGTCAACGGTTCTGGCTAGAAGCTGGGCAGAAGTTTCCTTTGCTTCGCTCAATTTAAATCCCCAAGAACTTTCCATTGACTTTCTCTCAATGGTTGACTTTCCATCACAACACTTCCCTTAAAAGAAAAAACCATGACACATCGCGATTATCCACCGGCTATTGATTCGATTCAGCGGAACTCTTGAAGAAGAGGGCCAAAGGTCGAAGACGAAGCCGAAAAATGGGGTTCGTCGTGTTCGTGTCGCTCCCGATGCTGATCCTCTTCATCGTCCTGTGCTTTGCGTGCTACCACATGGGCAAGCGACGGGGCCAAGAAGAAGGCCGGGTCCTCGCGGCGCAGGAGCTCACCTCAGCCAATGGCATTTCCCTGCTACCACTGCCGCCGGCATATCCTCCGCCACCGCCGCCACAGTACTTCCCGTCTCCTTCTCCTCATAATCCAAGTCCCACCTACGTCAAGCAAGAAAACGCCACGAGTTTATTAGCAATTTTTTTGTGAAGATTATCGAGAAATCCAAGAGAGCGATGAGAGCCTTTGTTTCCAGATTATGTGAATGTGATCATGTCATCAGCGAGATTGATTGTACTTTGACTTCATTGTCAAGCAATTTATTATGTGTAACATTTATTTTGAGATATCTGTAATCTGTCCTAGTCTGTGTTCCTTAATTAATGTAATTTTTTTGGTTTAGTTTTGATTTCTATAGTAGTGACTTTCTTCTTTTCTTTTTTCTCTAAACTGCTTAATTTAATTCTTTTTTAATATTACTCATAATTTGCTTATTATGAACCTTTCGTATCATTCATTCTCATATCTCCTCTTGTTTCAATTTTATTTTTTTGGATAATCATTTAACACATGCTGAGGCTACGTTTGTTTCACGTATAATGAATAATTTGAAAAACAATAAATTTCTCAAAAAATAAGCGCTTATATTGCTTTAAAAAATTAGTCGGTGAAAGCTATCTCAATTATCGACCGACGACAACAACATATGTGTAAACATTTTTATGGACGTTGAAAATATTTTTGTTCATTTGTTTTTTGTAAGCAATATAACGATCATTTTGAGGAAATTATTTTTTAAATTATTCATTTTTCGCGAAACAAACGTACCTTAAATCAACTCTACAGATAACTAATCTTTAGCACTTGTCCTAAGAGTTGCGCTTTTCCCACTCCTTTTCTGGCTTAAATACTCTCTATTTTTAAGTTCTAACCATATTAACCCTTGTGTGGTCCACAACTTCTCTCACTTTTTTTATTTTGTTTCTTCTTTTTCTTTCTTTGCAGGTCCCACCTTCCTTTTCCTTCTTACTTGTCTGTTAGAGACAATTCTTTCTTTGCATGTTCTTTTTATGCCACTATTATCGTCTTGTTATTCATGAATTTGAGTTCATGTCAAAGAGTTTCAATTAAGCATATGAACCTATTGGGGCTAAGAGCACGTGATGGAACCTTGATCTTCCTAGTGAGAGGCTTCCAAGATTTGTCCATGAAATCTTCCATGGTCATTCCACCATCATAAGCATACTCCTGATCTTCTTTCCACAATCATCGCGTTGTCGGAGTCCCCAACTTGGCTCCTCAAGAGCATTGACTTGTTTGCCTTCATCAAGGCCAAACTATGGTCCATCTTCGATCCGCCTATACCACTGCCACCCCTATCGGCCGATCGCTGCATTTCAGAGCACAACCAGATTGATTTATACCCCCTCAAAGCATCCCTTTAGAGTCCGAGGATGTGCTTGGCCCTGCCGAACTCTGCCATCGACTAGTTGTCCGGTGTGGGTAGCATGAGGACTATTTTGGCCAAAGAACTTGCCAAGTACGTCCAGCTCATCGTCTCAGGATATGCTAACGGTGAGGCAGCAAGAAGTCCATCTCGAGAACTTGACAGCTCAAGGCGAGCGCCGACGACGACATAGAAGCCGATCTTTTTATGGGACTTGTCGGGGTTGTCATTACATGTTTACCTAGTCTTTGTGCATTCAATCTTTGCTAGCGTGAATGCAAGCCTGTTGGAGTTCATGGGCTTGTAAATTGAAATTCACATAAGCAATACAATGTCCAGAATTGCAAAAAAAAAATTGTTGAACGTTGGATCCGTAAGAGAATTTCTGGCAAGGGAGAGAACTGAGAAGTTAGAAGGGAAAAGGAAAAAAAAAAAAGACACAAAACAAAAGGAGTGAGAGTTGCAATTGAAGTGATGGGCCAAGCAAGGAATAATATCATCAAAACACAAAGATGAGGCGTGCCTAAGCCAAATGAGGAGTGAAAAAAGCACGGCCCTTATCCTAACTCTAATTGTTATTTGCAAATGAATTAAATCTAAGCTAAAAATCAAGCGTGCTTTGACTTCATTGCCAGGCATTTTAATTAAACTGAAAACTTACATTGAGATATCTGTTATCCCCCATCATTGAGGACTCGTATCAAGTGCAATGTGTTGTTGTTGATATTTTTAAGAATGCCCAGAAACTCGATCTGAAATTACTTAGTTAAAATTGACCAAGGATTAGCTAAAAGGACAATAATACTCCAAATCCAATCGACTGTGGTAGTTTTTAGTATTCTTTTTCTTCTTGCATTAAATTCCATCAGCTTATTATATGGGTGAACTAGCATGATGGCCCAAGCAATGCGCCGGGCAATTATGTAGAGACTGCGACAAGAGAAAGATAAATTATTACTATAACTATCAGGGAGTTGAATATCAAATTAGGTAAAATCACAAAAAGGGTCTCTACAAATTACCTATGGAAAAATACTAAGTTCTTAAATCTCCTAACTACCGAGGAAAAGCAATTTGAGCGAACAGATTGCAATGGTCCTTATGACAATACAAGCACAAATTCTAGGAGAAGTGAAAAGGGGATAATTATCTAAAAAGTTCTAAATTTGTTGCACGGCGATCAATTTCGTCTTAATTTTTTTAATTGGGTCAGCTTAGTCATATAAATATAGTTCTTTCGATCAATTTTGACTGGAATTGCAGACGTGGAGGCCGGGCGTTATATGTTTTGCAGTCAGCGGACAACAAGCGTAGACGTAGACAATTTTTGTAATTTTTTTTTAAAATTTTCTAAAACTTCGCATTTTTTTGTTTTTGATATCTCTTTTACTTTTCCCACCATGAATCATCCTAGAAGGGTCGACCATCAGTCGCGGTGAGGGCCTGTACTAGGGAAGGGCTTGGCGACCCTTGCCCAATGCCTATGAAAGTCACCGGCCTTTTGGGAAGATGCACAGTAGAAAGAAAAAAGGAAACAAAAGAGCAATAACAAATCAAAAAAGTTCAAAAAATATTTTAAGATTTTTTACAATAGTGACGGTCGTGGTCACGTAAATCGGTTGGTGTTTACATCACAATTTCCTCTCAAAATTGACTGAAAAAATTATATTGGCAAATCGTTAAAGGGTTCACAATTAAATTAGTCAAATTGACAAATTTAAGACTAAATTGATCGTGGTCCATTAGCAAGTTTAAATTTTTTTGTATAATTTTCTCAAATAATAGATAATGATTTATGTTCGTTGAGCCTAGCAGAAGTATGCAGCACTGTCGCACGATTTTTTTATTTTTAATATTTTCTGGGGTCAGATCATCGTCGTATGATCACATGAGCTGTTTGACAGCCTGTGTGAGAATTGAATGTTCCTTTCGTCTCCAAAGGAGGTCGGAGAAATCGAGAGAGAGCATAGGATTCCGATGCCCCCAAGTGAAGATATTGCTAGCCGGCTGGACAGAGCCAACTATTTGTCAAGAAATATAGGACCCAACATTAAGGGTATCTGTGTGTTTCTTTTTTTCTTCTTTTTTTTTTATAAAGGGACCCAACATTAAAGATGTGTTTATTTAACGAAAAACTAAAAATTTGAAAAATATTTTTCAAAAAATAAACGATTGTACCTTTTAGAAAAATTAGGGCGCGCATGGTAATACTTTTGCTTCAAAAATTAACTTATGGCCGTAAGTTGATTTTTCTAGTTCTCCTCGAAAGCGTAAGTTAATTTTTCTACTTATACTCCGTAAGTTATTTCGAATCGAAAAAGTTCGTTTAGTTGTAGTTGAAAATTTTTACTTCGAAATATTATTAACACAAAATATTCTATGAAAAATTATTATTGGCGGCCGAAAAAATTTTTCTTCATTTTTGAACTTTTTAAATTTCTTTAAAAATAATTTCTACTAAAGAATTTATTATTTAATTTTAAAATAAAAGTTATTATTTAAATTTTAAAATAAAAAATTTATTATTATTTTTTACTCCGTGGCCGAGATGGCCACTCTGCGCGCGGTCGTGGTCGGGGAAGATCGGCGGTTGGAGGGGATTGCGATTAGCAAAGGTTGGCAATGGGCGTGGTCGGCGTCATGGAGACGATGGTCGTCGGTTGGCGGTGGTCGTGGGAGGCGGTTGGTGACGGTCCGCGGCAAAGGAGGTTGGTAGATGTGTATATGATCTAAAAGATGGTGATGGCGCAATAAAAAAAGAATGAGGCGATGAGTGATTCTTGAGTTGAAGAAGCTAATTTTTTTAACTTTCCAAATTGGAGAAAAAAACTTCAGAAATGGAAATTCACTTCAAAAGTGAAAAGTTTTACCAAGTCGATTTCTACTCCGTAAGACTTCCGGAGTATAAATTCACTTCCAAAAGTGTTATCATACACACCCTTAATCAATGGAAAATATTTTCATTATTGATAACACTTTATGCCAAACTATTTTCACGGTGATGAAAATATTTTGTATTTATTCATTTTTATGAGTGATACAAACGTTTATTTTTTGAAAATTATTTTTCAAATTTTTGATTTTCCGTGAAACAAAGACACCATAAGATTCAAAATCACGTAAAGAAAAAAAACTTCACCAAAAAAAAAATACAGAATTTATGGTGCAATTGATTCGTCCGCCAAATCATCTTTAAATTGTAGTAGTTTTTGTTAACGACTACTGCTTCCACAGCATTTGCTAATCATATGTACGAGGAAATATTTCATTTCGCGATACATAATTAAGCGTAACACGAAAGAAAAAAAAATAGTGTCTTCAAAATTGTAAAATTCCATATGCTAGCTAGACGCTCTCTTTAATGAAGTCCCACTGACAAAATGGGTGCAGTCCAAATTAATTTTTCTTGCAAAAAGAAATAAAAAATAGATTATAAAAGAACATAACAATAATGACTTGCCTTGAGATGATTGGTCAATCAAAAAGTAGCCGTTGGAAGCTTGAACGTTGAGCCTACTTTACGCGTCTTCTCTCCCGAACGTTACAGGTCATTCCTTAAAACTCCCTGTGTTCTCGTTTGTTTATTACTGGAAAGACCCCACTCTCTTCTGGACAGAATCCATTCCGAGAAGTGTTCTGATTAAAGGAGCAGCCGCTTCTCTCTCTATATATTCTGCCCGCCCCATGTTTCACAGCTGAACCGCATCTCTCTCTCTCTCTCTCTATCTCTCTCTCTCTCTTTCTTACAGTCATTCTCTCAGATTGAATTAGAAGAAGAAGAAGAAGATGGGTTTGGTGGTGGTGATATCGCTGCCGCTGATACTGTTCTGCTTATTGCTCGGCTTCGGTTGCTACTTCTTCGGAAGAGCCCGAGGGAGGAAAGACGTACACACCAACCCCCAAGTGTACGGCGTCCCGACCCCGCCTCCCGGCACTTACGCTTCGCCGCCGCCGCCCCCGCCGGGCACCAAAATGCCCCCATCCGACCAAAACGTCTGAACACTCTCGACTCCGTCCTTAAAAAAGAGCTCATCATGTAGATTTCTCTTCGAAGTGGGTGTGCTTTTCTCATTTTTTCCCTGAATTTCGTACTTACTTTGATAAATTCTTTGTTGGGTATATATGGGCCGATTGAGGTTGAGGTGGTGTATGATGAGCAATCAGCACATGAAGTGAGTGCGTGTTTGTGCATTTGTTGTAGTATGAAAGAAAGAAACCATGTAGAAACTACGAAGTTTGGGAACAAAACCATTTGTGGATTTGGATTGGCTGAGGAAATTGAAGAAGTGTGCCAGCTTGATTAATTAGATTCACATGTTAGTTTTCTTGCAATCTTTCTGGAGCATTGGAATGCTTTAATTAGGGGAGTCCAACGAAACTAGCCGAATTAGAAAAACAAAAACCAAGGAATCGACCGGACGGAATCAAATCGAAACAACACCAATCTTCTGACTGGAACCCAACTTAAAGATTCGACACGAGATTAATTAAGCTGATACGGGTTCGATTCGGTTCGGATGAACTGCTGAGGGATTTACGCAATGCACACGAACAGATCGTTTCTCTCGAGGTTGAATTGTGGAAAATGCCATCCGTACGCATCTAGGACCAACCTGCCCCGGCGAAAGGGGACACGGTCATCAAAAAATTGGAACCCTCCAATGCACCAAATTGAAACCTTACTAGCGGCAGAACAATATTTTTCCTTTTACGTATGAAAGTTTGTGACTCTAAATTTGCCACGTGGTTTCCACCCATTTATCTTCATCCTTTAAATTAGTTTAGAGGGGATATTTGCACCATGCTCGGCAACTTTTGAGAGTCCATGTTTGTTTGATGAGTCTCATGAAGATTAAGTCCATGTTTGGCTTTCATGGAATTATGGTAAGTTCATATAACTATGTAGTAGTTAGTACAAGTCAGATGAAACTGAATAAAAAGTACATAAAAGCTTTCTCAGAATTAAGGATAAAGGATGAGGTTAAGACACATCTGACAACCAAAAATCAAGGCACCCATCCTCTCATGAGTTGTGATTCAATGGGCTGCCAAATTGGGTTCTCGAAAACACTAAGTAAGGTCCGACCAAGAAAAGAACAAAGAAACACTTAAAGTAAGGTTAAGTTGTTCATTTGCTCAATGGAGCTCCTGCAATCTTGTATCACATGTTAAATTAGTTTCTCGATCTAGTCTGGTCCCACGAATCGAACCGGAAGGACCGCTTTCTAGTTTTTGAGATCGGAAACCGGACCGACCGGTTCCCAAATAATCCAATAAAACCGGTGGATTATTAAAAGGATGAGCAACACTATTTTTTTATTTCAATATATGGATTAGAACTAGGTTTGCATTTAAGAAATAAAAATAATAATGGGTGGATTATCATGTTTATATTAAGAAATATAATAATTAAATAACAAATATTCAGTTGAGTTCGAGCGTCTTGAACTAGACTTAAAATCATAGGTTCAAATTTTATGGAACAGGATATCTTGGACCAAATCGTATAGGTCGGATCCGTGCGGTTCTTGATTGGTTGATCTATCTTGCTCACTTCAATAATCTAATGAACACACTTTGACCCATTTAGTAGGGGTGAGCAAATGGGATCGACCGGATCAAAATCGCCCGGACCAATAGTCCGGTTCCAGGTTCTAGTTGATGGCCGTCCGGTCCCCGATTCTTAAAATTGAAACCGATGACTTGACAGATTCGATTCTCGATTCCGAGTCATAAGACCAGATCGGACCGATCATTATTTATTTATTTTTTATTTTTTACAAGTGACCCTAAAAGAAATGTTTTGGGTTGCTTCTTTCTTTCAGGCCCTTTTTTTTTCCCTACCTCTCTTAGTCTCACTCTCTCTCAATCCTAGCAGAGAACCCTAATAGCTCGACTTCCTCATCCTTCGCGTCTCACGCGTGCACCTCTCGCTCGATGGCTCTAGCCTCGCTCGGTCCCTCTCAAGCGAGTTCCGTCCCTCTCGCTCAACTCCTCCCGCTTGCGATCTCGGCTTGAGTCTCGACTCTAGCCTCTCTCTCTCTCTCTCTCACTCTGTTTGGCCAATCGTGACCGCAATCACATCGATTCCTTGCATGAAATAGTGCACTTCTTGGACACGGATATGATCTTGAAGGCAGCAATGAAGTCATGATCCCGAGCTAGTTTGTGTAGATGAATTGTGACGGATCTTATATTGAAGAAACAAAACATGCTTTGCTGTCAGAAAAAAAAAAATAAAAGCGGGGAGATGGTTGGGTTCTTAGCTCTTAACAGGTTTCATTGGCCCGCTTGGAAATCGGACTGAAAATTGCTCACCCCTACTATTTAGCACATCAAAAAGCGATCTTATTCTTAATATTGTAAAGGGCACGCAATTTGGCACGCATTCCACTGTCCTGGATTAATTTATTTTCAATTTTCATTCCCATTTGTAAACAATGAAACAATTTGGAGTGTTTCTAACTTGCTCAATGAAGAATAAGGTTTGGTTATTGCGAATTATAAATGTTTATTTAACATAATTTCACTGAAAAACACGCGCCGAAATGTCGATTATACTTTTTTCTTTATTTATTGCTCCATGGCACCTTACATTCCTATGTTGTATGGTTCACATAAAAATCAACTAGTTAGAACTAACGACATCTATATATCGTTAACATTGAAAAGTACCCCATTTCTTGATTCAAAATAATACCATTAGTATTTGCGAGACATAAGAAAACTCTAATTAATTCGAAGGCGAACAAAAATTCCAAAAGCGCCCTGATTTTAGGGGATCACTATGAATGACAATGCGGTTGCCACTAAACTTGCAATTTCATCCCCCGCAAAAAAAAAAAAAAAAAATCAAATATGCCAATAGCTTTTATTAATTTAATCACATACAATAACAAAATGTTGGTTCCTTAGCAGAATAACTCTTTGGCGCCCAAATTTCCCTTATCAAATTCATTTTTCTAGTTATCAAAAGTAAATATTTCTGCTAAATCATGTTAGTAATTTATTTTATCCATAGTAATCCTAACAATATATTCATGTTGAAAGGTATTTTCTTTTTGGTAAAGGTAGTCGAAATGCCGTAATCATTCACGGAAGTACTTTCTTCCAACTAAAAGTTGCACTCAAATAGTCTTAGGAGCCAATGGGGCGCCGGACGAGTTGGTTGAACTTCTTGGCCCTTAGACAATTAAACCGATGAGGTCCCGGGTTTGACTCCCAATGACGGCATCTTGGGGATTTATCCGGTGGCATTGACATATCTCCACCACTTCGAGAAATGATCCATTGCACGTGGGAAACTTCGGTTATCATAAATAAAAAAAATAAAGTCTTAGGATGTGTTTTGAGAGAACATATGGGAAAACCGTTTGCATATATATAAAGAATTTTAGACCAAAGGGCTTTCACAAGATGCAAATAGTGTTTGATGAATAATCTTTGTACAAACTAAAATAGCCAATCTGAAAAATTATTCTTCAAACAAAAATTTAAAGAGAGAGAGACTCTGCATGACCCACATGAGGGCCGCAAATTAGGCCACCTAGCTTAGGGCGCAAGGCCGCCACCTCCTCAAGCGAGGAGGGTCGCGTGACCTCAAGTGACGCCACACCAAGGTCGCGATGCCTCGAGCCTTGTCGGAGGTCACACGACCTAAGGTAAGGGCTACCTGTGCCAAATTTGGTTTGTTGGCGTTAGATCTAGCTCACTTGGTGTCCAATCTGGGCTCTTCGGCAACTCCAAGCGTTGTTGGTTAGACATGCATAGTAAAGCCGATGTGAGGGTGAAATTGGAATTTTAGTTTAGGAATGGAAAAGTTGGAAGGAAGAAATCATTAACCTCGGGTATCATTTTGAAATTCGAGCTTTTCACTTTTTTTTTTATTCCCTGGTCGAAATGCTAGCTTTCACTTAAAGGCTCTTGAAATTTAGAGGCCCAAAGACTCTTGCCGTGAGTACACAAAGAGTCGGGCCAGCCGGCCCACCCGACCACCCACCGGACCCTTTCATTAGACCGACTAATCCGCTCGTGCAAGCCCGGCCCGATCCGAGAAGATACCTCGACGTCGCGCTGTGGAATCGAGTCAAAACGACTCGAGAACCATAGCGACGTCGTTCACCTCCCTCGTCACCCCTCGCACTCGCGCAGAGGAAAGGCCGAAAGGGAGGAACGCTCGCTCGAGTACACGCCTCTCTCTCTTCCTCTTCTCTCGCCCAAGCTTTCTCTCTCTACAACCATTGATCGACCTTTTGCTCCGAGAGAGAGAGAGAGATAGAGAGAGGGAGATAAACAATGGCGTCGTAGGGTGTCCGGAGTAAACCCGAGCTAGTTTGTGTAGATGAACTGTGACGGATCTTATATTGAAGAAACAAAACATGCCGTCGTCGGAAAAAAAAAAAAGCGCAGGGGAGAAGGTTGGGTTCTTAGCTCTTAACCGGTTCCATTGGACCGCTTGGAAATCGGACTGGAAATTACTCACCCTTATCATTTAGCACATCAAAAACGGTTCCATTTCAAAGATTTTCTTAGAAGCTTTGTGATTTGCCTCGTATTATGTTTCCTCCTATTATGAATTACATGAAAAGATGTTTATGAAATTTCTGGTTCCGCCGACCGAATTTGAGATGTGTCATGGTTACTTATGTCGAGATATGTTTGCCTTATGCAGTAAAACCCTAGAGATATCGTGGAATTTTAAAAATTTTACCCACAATTTACATAAAATCCAAAGGTCGTATTGTCCTAGAGAAAAGAATATTTGATGCCACTTAGTCTTCATTTGTTCCACGAAAAATAAATGATTTAAAAAATATTTTTCTAAAAGTGATCGTATTTTTGGACGATGAAAATATTTTTATTTACTTATTTTTGTAGGCGGTGTGAGCGATTATTAAAAAAATGCTTTTCAAATTATTTATTTTCTTCTAAACAAATGGAGGCTTAAGATTTTGTGATTGATTGGACAAACAATCTCATCGTTCTATGGAAAAGTAATTCACAACTATTAAGTTATTAGATAGTAATAAGGAAGCGCATGTTATGGGTTAATCCGGTTACCTCAAGAATCGGTGGTCGGACCGGTGGTCCCATGAGGTCCAATGGAACAGGTAAAATGAAAATAGAAGGAAAATGTATTAAAAAAAAGGAACTTGATCCTTTTACATATCTACGTATAATATTCTCATGATTCACATGGAGATGTCCATGTCACGATGAATATCGAACACAATGTTTGATATTGTGCGTAGCTATGTGAATCTCATTTCTAAGTACTATATTGTATTTAATGAGAAAACAATTTCACGGGAAATTTTTTTCCCATGTCCAAGTCCCTTTCTTTACCTAGAATCTCATTTTTACGCATACCAATTGTATTTAAAAAATTTTGTAGGTCAAAGTGGGCGGTCCATCGATCCGGTTTCCCCTAGAGATGGGAACCGGACCGCTCGGACATCTGTTCCACCTTGAAGAACCAGGGACCGGACTAGTGATCTCTAGAATAGGATGAAACCCGTCGGTTCGGTCTGGGTCCAGGCAGTTCCCCGATCAGTCCGGGCAATTCTCCCGTCGATCCATCTTGCTCACCCTTATTAGTAATTAAGGGTGTCCAAACCAAACATTGTACTTGAATCGAACCACGAACGACCCGACCAATACCCGAAATTTTGGGAATTCACGGTTTGGGTCCTATTTGTCACGTGTGAATGTTGCTCACTTATCTAAATTTCATTTTTGGTAGCAATTAGTCGTATCTTATATTAAATTTCTTCACTGATTTTGGCATCTTTAGTTTTGTTTAAAAAAAAGATATTCCTTAAACTATCAAAAAAATTAAATTTTTCTTCATTTTTTTCTAAAATAAGAAAGGAAGCATTGGAGAAATGGATAATACTATGCCGAGAATCATTAGAAAAAATAAAATATAAAAGGGGAAACAGGAGAGGATTAAGTTGATAGGCTATACAGGCGAGGAAGGTCATGTACATTCCTCTATTATCCAGTTTTCACACCGAATATGTGTGAATTTATTTTGCCAAACACGATTTTTTAAAATTCTTTTTATCTATATTAGAAAGACCAAATTTTTTGTTTTCATATTTATACAAGCAAATATGAACAAGTGTTTGTGGTGTGTTCAAAACATCGATATCTAGAAAATATTAAGCAAAATTACTCTAGTACGAAATAGATGAATCATTAAATAATAGAGGGAGCTATACACAATACCAATAAATTGCAAAAATCATATATTTGTATAGAAAGAGAAGAATATTTTAGGCATTGTTTGTTCGACAAAAAATAAATCATTTGAAAAAATAATTTTCTAAAATTGATGAGTTATATCGCTTAAACTAATTAGTTAATAGAAAATATTTCATGTTGACAACAAGTTATGTCTAAACATTTTCATAAATAATGAAAATATTTCCCCATTAATTCACTTGTTAAGTAGTATGTGCGATCGTTTACAAAATGGACCCTTATAATATGATTTTACAAAAGAAAAGCACATTCCTCTATTGTTTCAAACCGACCGTTTTGGATTATGTCTTTATTGTCCGAGTCTTGTTTGGATTGGGTCAAGCCCATTTCTCTATTGTTTCGGGTTGGATCGGGTATCATGGAAACATGACCTGACCCGATCCATTGACACCTCTAGCGATAATAGATAAGGGCTATGAGTTTATTAAATAAGAGTGAGTGACAAAGCGACCTTATTCTTAATATTGTAAATGGTACGCAATTTAGCACACAATCCACTATCCGGATTAATTTATTTTCATTTTTCGCTTCCATTTGTAAACAATGAAACAATATGAAGTGTTTCCAACTTGCTCAATGAAGAATAAAGTTTGGTTATTCCGAATTACAAATGTTTATTTAACATAATTTCACTGAAAAACATGCGCCGTAAAATGCCGATTATACTATTTTCTTTATTTTATTGCTCCATAACACCTTACATTCCCATGTTGTATGGTACATATAGAAATCAACTAGTTAGAACTAACGACATCTATATATTGATAACATTGAAAAGTACCCCATTTCTTGATTCAAAATAATACCATAAGTATTTGCGAGACATAAGAAAACTCTAATTATTTCAGAGGCGAACAAAAATTCCAAAAGCGCCGAAGATTTTAGGGGATCACTATGAATGACAATGCCTTGCGGTTGCCACTAAATTTGCAATTCAAGGATGCCAATTGCTTTTGTTAATTTAATCATAGACAATAAGAAAATGTTGGTTCTTAAATAGAATAACTCTTTGGTGTCCAAATTCCCTTATCAAATTCATTTTTCTAGTTATGAAAAGTAAATATTTCTGCTAAATCATCTTTACATATACATATATATATTTCTGCCAAATCATGTTAGTAATTTATTTTGTCCATAGTAATCCTAACGATATATTCATGTTGAAAGGTATTTTATTTTTTTCTAAAAGAATTATATATGTAAAGGTAGTTGAAATGCCGTAATCATTCACGAAAGTACTTTCTTCCAACTAAAAGTTGCACTCAAATAGTCTTAGGATGCGTTTTGGGAGAACATATGGGAAAAGCGTTTGCATATATACAAAGAATTTTAGAGCAAAGGGATTTTCACAAGCTGCAAATAGTGTTTGATGAATAATTTTTTTACAAGCTAAAATATCCAATCTGAAAAGTTATTCTTCAAACAAAAATTTAAAGAGAGAGAGAGAGAGTCTGCGTGACCCACACGAGGACCGCAAATTAGGCCACCTAGATCGGGGCGCAAAGCCGTCGCGTCCCCGAGCGAGGAGGGTTGCGTGACTCCACCCCAAGTTCACGATGCCTCGAGCCTTGCCGGAGGTCACACGACCTAAGGCAAGGGCCGCCTTGTGCTTAATTTGGTTTGTTGGCGTTAGATCTAGCTCACCGTCGTCAATACGCCTCTCCTAAGCAACTTCGGATGATGTCGGTTAGATATGCATAATAAAGTCGATGAGGGTAAAATTGGAATTTTTAGTTTAGGAATGGAGAAGTTGGAAGAAAGAAATCATTAACTTCTAGTATCATTTTGAAAATGTTAGCTTTCACTTGATTTTTTTTGGGGCTAATTCCTAAAAAAAGCACCAACTTTAGGTCTAATGACGATTTTGGTCAAAAAAATTGCCCTCCTAAAAAAAACACTAACTTTAGGTCCAATAACAATTTTGACCCAAACTTTTTTTTTGTCTCATGAAAAAGCACAAACTTTAACTTGAGTCCCAAATTTGGCCTCTTGTCCAGTGAGTAATTTCAAGTTATTAATAAATCTACGTGGCTTATTGAAGTGGATTTAAGATACTATTCATCATTTTCTTGGCAAGGAATATGTAGTTAGTCATTCGTTTAGGAGAGGGGGTAGGGGCGGGGCTTATTAAAAAAAAGAAGGCTCTAGTCTTAAGCTTGGCAATCTCGTTCATGGCGTCTCTCCATGGGTGGTAATACATAGTTTTGGATTCCGGTTAAACAACCGATATTTGCGAGTGAAGTGAAGGAGACGATGAATAAGTTAAGAATCGTCCTTCAAGTTGTGCAAAAAATGAAAGCAGATGAACAACTTCAAATTCCATGCTAAGAAGATGATGAATAGTCCCTTAAATCCACATCAGCAAGCCACGTGAATTTATTGATGACATGTAATTGTCACGTTGGACAACTAATAGTTCCAAATTAAGGGGGCCAATTTTAGGACCTGGAGTTAAAGTTGATGTTTTTTTATGGGACGAAAAAAAGTTTGGGCCACAATCGTCGTTGGACCTAAAGTTGGTGCTTTTTTATGAGATAAAAAAGTTCGGGTCAGAATTGTCATTAGACCTAAAGTTGGTGCTTTTTTAGGGAATTAGCCGGTTTTTTTGGTCGAAATGCCAGCTTTGACTCAAAGGCTCTTGAAATTGTCTTGCCGAATACCTTAATTTGGCACAAAGGCCTTTAGATTAGAGGCCCAAAGTCTCTTGCCTTGAGTACACAAAGAGTCGGGCTAGGCGGCCCGCCCACCCACCGGACCCTTTTATTAGACCGACTAATCCGGCTGTGCAAGCCCGGCCCGATCCGAGAGGATACCTCCACGTCGCGCCTGTGGAATCGAGTCAAAACGACTCGAGAACCATAGCGACGTCGTTTCACCTCCCTCGTCGCCCTCGCAGTCGCAGAGGAAAGGCCGAAAGGGAGAAACACTCGCTCGAGTACGCAGTCTCTCTCTTCCTCTTCCCTGCACGAGCTTTCTCTCTCTAGAACCATAGACCGGCCTTTTGCTCGGATAAAGAGAGAGAGAGAGAGGGAGGAGATAAACAATGGCGTCGTCATCGGGCTCAGGTGAGGTCGCGACGGAGAGAAGAGGAATACCGGGCGCTCAATTCGTGGAAGACGTCCAGACTTACCTCGCACAAGCCGGCCTCGACGTCAACTCTGCTCTAGCCTTCCTCCAAGAGCGGTACTCATGAATCGCATGCTTATTGGTTTTGTTTTTGTGTTCAATGTTTGCCAGTGTGAATATCTAGCTCATCTGATCTTTGGGAGCTAAGTTTTCAAAGCTTGATTTGGTCAAAATAAATGCTGTTACGCGCTTGACCTAGTGAGGGAGGTCTGGGGCTTTGCTGCTTATGGGCGCGTCTGGTTGTTTAGTTTCGTTTTCGGCTGTAGTTCGGAGGTCAAGTAGCATACGTGGATCGATTTTTCAATGCTCTGTGGAAATTGTCCTGTATAAGCAGCTGAAGATGCTGGGAAAAGAGATGTTTTTGAAATTTTGGATTTTTTTTTTTTCGTCCTTAGAGAACTTGTGGTGATTGGTGGGGTGATACTTGCAGGCTTCAGCAATACAAGCTTGTTGAGATGAAACTCCTAGCTCAACAGAGGGATCTTCAGGTGTGATGTTGTAGTTTTCTCTGTTAGTTTAATTTGGATGTTGCGGTTCTTAATTGCTGGCTTTCTCTAATGCTTATTCTTGTTGGCAAAGGTTTCCTGACTCCATCGTTGCTAGTTTGGGATTAGTTATTACCAACTGCCCTTTAGATGTGTGTATAATTTCTCATCTACTGATTCTTTTGTGTCATTATACCTGCTCTTGGATTTGCTGTTGAGTTCCATTTCGTTGTTCATTTTCTTCATGTGATCACAAACAATGACCCAGATTCAAGTGTACTGTTGAATGCCATAGACACTATCCCTCCTGTCTGCCCTTGTGCTACCACCGGACCTTGTTTCTTTCTCCTCTTTTTTCTTTTGGTGGTTTTAGTAAAATATAAACAGCACAGTGTTGAAATGTTCTGCAATGGTTACCATGGAGGTGGGTGTACATGCATTGGTGGGTAGACCTTTTTTTAGAACTTTGAAGCATTTGAGTATGCTAATTTTTTCTTGATTTTTAAGAGCTATAAAGACATGATTAAGATGATTATTTAGTTTCATAAAAAAGAAATGTACTAGGGTAAGACAGACAAGTAACAAAACAAGAAGCTTGTCGGTTCTGAGTTCTGCCTTTCGTAGCGCATTGTTTGTTCAATAATGTTTTCATTAATGCAATGGGCATATCCTCAATTTTCTGTTTTCCTAGTTCAACTTTAACCTCTTCTCAAATTCGAGTGAGTTTTGACTTTTCCCATAAAGAGGGTTAGAATAAAAATTTAAAACAATCCAGGTTAGCACCTCTTTGATGTCTCACAATGAATTTCTTTTTACATCGACTTGATAGATCTGAGTGCACTTGGTTCTTTTTTCCGACTATAACCATTAGTGAACTGGGAACTTGAGCACTTTGTTAATATGTTAATGTTTACTTTGTCAGCATGATACTTTATCTTTTGTTTGTTACTGGGTTGTTAATTCAATGTCTATTTTAAATGCCAGGCAAAAATTCCTGATATTGAGAAGTGTTTGGACATAGTTGCTACTCTACAGGTCAAGAAGGGTTCTGGTGAGGTTCGTTGTCTCACGCAACTCATACTTCTGTCTATGTGAACTAGATTTTGGGGGAATTTCCTTTTTATTTTCCACAAGTTGATAGGGAAGTAGTGGTTACTTGCTTTTTAACGACAAGCTGTGGATTTCGGTAATTTGGTTGAGGGGTGCCCAATTGATTGACAACCTTGTGTTGCAATTGTGAGGCTTTGAATCTTGACATGATTGCAGTTACTTACCTCTGAGCAAATTAGATCAAGATGTTCACATGTAATTAGAATGAGAAAGAGATTTTCCTTCTAAAATGCTTGCTTGGCCCATTTATGGAATGAGAAATGTTGATGCACATCACTAAATAGTAAGCCTTAGTTATGCTCCTCACGTTAGGAAATTTTCTCATTTAAAGACACGAGTAACATGATAATTAGGTGTTGCATCTTACATGCTGTACCTTATTAATCTTCGTTTATACTTTATCACATCAAATGGTTTTGTCATTGAAAAACTTCGGTATTATCTCCATGTTTGGCGGTCGTGCATGAGAGGATTTCGATTGCTTATCTCAAAATGAGTAGGAATTAACTGCATTTAGGTTCTATTTGGAAAGGGAATGACTTTTGCGGATCTTTCTCGTCGTCTGAGAATGCGCAAGAGTATAGGAAGTGATATTCTTTTTCTTGTTATTCTAGTTCGGAGCCTAGTATTGCAAAAAAAGTGACAAAGGAATTGTGATGATGTGTCTAATTCAGGAATTCTTTTCTTTTTTCTTTTAAACTGTTTCACATCGATTGTTATTCTTTTTCCCTTACCCCTTTATGGAGTTCAGAGCTGGTATTAGTATCTTGTGAACGACAGACAATTCGTTTGTTTCATGTGTCCCTTCATTTAAATAGGAGAATGCTTTCTTGCGGATTGAATATTCTTCAAAAAGCAATAGTTCTATCTCTAGACTGAAAAAAGGTCAAGATTGGACTGGGTATGATTCAATTCCATGGTCACCATATCTTATCTACCACATTTTACTAGCTATCTTGTGTAAGAGAACTAAAAATTTGGCCATCTCATGCACTTCTCACCACATCTTATCTACCACATCTTACCAATAAGCTACAGCCTTTAACCCTCTGAGTACCATAAACAAATTTGTGATATCTCTCTCAATACAAAAATCCAGGATTTGAATTGATCAATCATTTCAAGTTGGGGCACACCTTGATGCAACAGTTACTTCACCACTCCATTCCACCACAACGTTATCCTCTTTTTTCCTCTCTAGTTTATTTGATACTTAACTAGGAACCTGCATAATGACCGAAGTAAACTGGCTGATTTGCTATAGCAAAGGACCTGTGATTGAGCATGCCATTATGTCGTGCGCAATGAACATGTGTTTCTATTACCGTAAGGTTGAACCATGGCCTCAGAACTGGAATTTAAGATTGAAATTCAAGTTGAATGCTTTTCGGTGTGTGTATTTTAACTGAAAAACTTAAGGGGTATCCACCAGACACATGCTGTTGATTGTTGTGGTATCACTTAAACAGATCATATTTTTCCAATCCGGAGTTCTTTCTCAGTACATCCCTTTTAGTTCTTTGTATGTTTTTTTTTAAAATTTTTTCCTTAGCAGTTTCTGTTTTTCATCTAGAATCCTTGACAGTCTATCAGTCATCTTTCATGTGTGATGTTAACTAAAAATTTTCTGTGGTCTTATTATGCTCGAAAATATTAAATTAAAAAAATCTTCTTGCTTGTTGATGCTCTCTTAGATGATCACATCGCTTCTTTTTGTCGTTACAAAGCAAGTGGAAGATACACTAATTTTATTATTGCCATACTAGGAACTACTTTTTGGTGCTGTTGACATGATGTGAAATATCCGATCTTCTTTTCTCCTTTGCAAATGCAGTTCTGGAAGCAATGTACCTAATAATCTTAGGTTAGTGCTTGGAAGAGCCCATGCTGATCTCAATTAGTGGGGTGGTTCTAGATTTGGACACCTGAATATCGCCAGTATATTTAGCTAGTTGCTTTGATGTCCAAAAGTCCTATTAGAAACCGACATGTGGTGAGATTATTGTATTGGGCTTTAGAACCTAAGACTATCCAAACTTCTACGGCGCAAAAGATAATAGCCACCGAGCTGACTGGTTTTTATGGCTCTTTATTCTGTATACAGGCACTCCTTGCTGATTTTGAAGTGTCTGAAGGCATATATTCACGAGCTCGCATTGAAGATACTGATTCAGTATGCTTATGGCTGGGAGCAAATGTTATGTTGGAGTATTCATGTGATGAGGTTGTAGTCGATTCTAAGCAATGTCCCTTTCTCTGCAATAATGGTGTCAACTATTTTATTTATTGCATAAAGTCATGTTTGCAGGCCACGACTCTTCTACAAAAGAACTTAGAAAATGCTAAAAGCAAGTTTAGAAGTTCTTGTTGCTGATCTGCAATTCTTAAGGGACCAAGTAACAATCACGCAGGTAAGTCACATTTTTTCATTTATTTAAACTTGGAGCTCCATGTTTGTTTCCAAGCTGTTTACTATGTCAGTTGTGGGTAGGATTGTTGTTGTTGAACAACTGCTGCTGTGAAATTTGTAACTGCCGTGAGGCTATAAATTGCGAAGACATGCTAATTTGTGACAACCTGGAGTATGGTGATATTGCCTTACGTGAACTTTAAAAATTTGAAACTTGTTGTAGGGTCATACTCTTTAGTTTACATCATGGC